>QLIY01001411.1:4865-39183 GCA_003260075.1 Phallusia mammillata | reverse complement strand
TATAATTTCTAATTAAAATCCTCACACCGAAATTCTAATCTTAAAAATGTCTATTATCCTCGTTTACAGGTATAAGAATAATAAACACACCAATAGTAAAGTCAACAAGTTTTTCCCACACGTCGACATTTCAATGTGAAGTTTGGCACTGTTTTTCTCTAACCAGTTTGGCAATATTCGGTGAGATGGACGATGGAGCAATGCGAAGCTATTTTTCCATCTGGCTTTCATAAACTACTGATCTTACAGGGTACTTATAAGTCACATGTCAACCTCGGAGTCTCTGATACCAGACGTATCTCAATAAACCAAAAAACTTACTGACTGACTCTTGTAGCAAGAGTCAGATTGTGACGTAATAATGTAGAAATTGTGATGCGTAACAATGTGCATTGTAACGCAATCAAAGTAACTTGAAAAGTTGTGTATTACTCTATTAACAAAGAAATAAAGCAAACAATAAATGCCAATTTTTCGGAACAAAAGTTCGCCATAAATCACGTAGGAGATTAAGTTACCAATAGGAGTCATTTCATAAAATACCACGCGGGCCACTAAGATAGGGTTGCCATTCGTCCGGATTTTCCCTGACATGTCCGGGAATTTAGTGTTTAATTCTGCGTCAGGGAGAAATGGTAAAAAGTACCTAAAAGTCCGGAATTCAAGAAAAAATATGCCCCCCCCCCCTTGTCATGCCCAATGCGGCTTCGCAATCGGCAACGATTATTACCGCGTGCATGAATTTGGAAATAAAACTGCAGTTTGGATACACGCGCAGACACAACCTGACAGCGTGCCATGCAGCATCCATACTTTCTGTGAAGAGTTTTAAACAATACAAACTTTCAGCAAGCATTACCGCAGCGTCAACACAGGTGTCTACAAATCGTGGTCCACGTGTATGAAACGAAAGATGGAAGGCCTTTTTTGAATACCTTATTGATCTGCGGCCGTAGCGCTGCATGATGAGGGAGTATGAAATTTCATGATAAACCATACTGTGAAATTCAACATCTTTAGACATAAAAGGTCCAATTTCAACCTTTAAAAGAAGAATTTCGATCATTTTGTAACAATTTATTGCTTCTTCAATGCATTGACGTTTCAAAAGACTGCTTCCCAGTCTAAGCAAATGAAGTATTTCAACCTTAGGTTCCTTTTTAAATATTTCCTTTGTTTCATCATCAATACGATGTTGGTCGTAATGGTCAATTATTTGCTGAAGATCTTGATTTTGTCGCCGGAGAATATCTATTCGCTTCCGGGTGTGTTTGCCCCCCCCCCGTCATCAGCCTCGCGTGTGTGTGAATTGTGTTTTTGTGCGTTGCTAGGACGATGTGGAAATGACGAAATATTTCCATTGTTATGTGGTTTGGCTTGTTAACCCCATAAATCTTGAAAAAAATGTTTGAATGTAGGCTTTAGACACTTTTGTTGGGAGTATCTTAAGGAACAAACTTTGAAGTATCTATTCTCTTCGCTGGAGAGTATCTATTCTCTTCCGGGTGTGTTTTGTTTGTTTCATTGGCATTAAAGCAAATATTCTGTAGTTGTTATCCAAAATACATGCTTCATAAAAACCACACCTCCGCAAGATGTTCATGAGTCCGCAAATATTAAAGAATTGGCCCAAGACAGTGGTTTCACTCTTGCTGCTATTTAAATATGCTGCAATGAAGCTAATTGCTTCAAAGGATCTTCCTAAGTTTGTTAAGCATTGTGCCGTTAACCGCACACAGGTGACACTTGTATCTTGACAGAAGTCTTCTCTTATGCACTTGCACCGCCAAGATCGATTTAGATACACAAGAGCTTCTTCATAATTTTTCAGGCCAGTTAAACAAGAACCTATTCCAAGACATGCAAAATTGATCACTAGGTCTGATTCTTCATCAACGTGAAGGCTTCGTCTGGCTTTTAAAAGTTCTTCATTTACCCTTTTTCCTTCATTAAATTTTCCTCCACGATAAAGGCATATACTATAATGCATCATCAACTCATAATACTCATCACCAACCGCATGGTTTTTAAAATCATCTTTGACTTCATTGTAAGCCAGTTTCAAATACTTCAAGGCTTTCTTATTGCGCCTTAGTTTTTTATAACAGTCGCCAATTCCAATGTTAATTTGCAGTTTTGTAACAGAATTTGCGAGTTTGAAAAACAGATAAAAATTCACTTTTCTGTAATATTTAAGGGCTTTCTTGAATTTTCCGGAATCCACCCAAGCTCGAGCGCAGGTCATCATTAATCTGCATGCTGCGTTAATTAGGCCATTTTGCTTCATATTTTTGAGGTTTGCCTTAACGAGTTTGACACACTTTTTGTATTACTCACAGCCATGTAAACTAAATGCTAACCATAATAGCAAGAGAACTTGAATTTTTTCGTTCTTACATTCATCGATATCCTTACATTCATGAATCAACTTAATCGTAAGTCGATGCAACTTCATTGAACTGGCAAACTCTGCTGCACCAATTGATCTTTCAACAATCAAACTTGGGTCTAAACGAGTACAAACCGTAAAACATGACATAACATACATTTGTAATGATTTTGCTATGGCCAATCCATCTACCAAAGCTCTTGGGCCAATACATGTCGCCATGTTGTTGATGCAGGATGAAATATTAAGATTTATTGTTTGATGTAAAATATCGCTTTGACTGGAAGCTTGGTTGTAATTCCCCCCCCCCATTTATTGTTTGATGTAAAATGTCGCTTTGACTGGAAGCTTGGTTGTAATATCTTAAACGGATTTCACATCCAACTGATAATGAAAACTGCAATTTCCCATGAAGTGCAGTGTGAATGATTCTTCGTTCACGCAGCTTATCAACGATCTGAAAACAGTTTGAAAACTTGCAATCGTGTAAATGGCCAAGTCCAATGATAAAAAGTGAACGGCTTCTATAAGCGACACGTTTAATATCCACAGTGAAATGTGTTCCACAGTTTGGTAACAAATACTGTTCAAAATCCTTTTGCATGGTTTCCACTGCCTTTTGACTAAACATTGGCAAATTATTTATTTTTTTATGCACCTTATTTTCGAAGTCATGATATACAACATAATTTCCAAAAACAAAACAAGTCGTCGTTAACATATCCGCCAAATGATAACCATTTTTAAGATCTTCCGCAGTATCCAAGTATTTTACCATTTGACTAACTGGTTTGATAAGCTCAGTTGTCCACGGTTTTTTCTTCGTTTTTGTTTGTCTTCCCAAAGGATTTTTACTGGCTTGGGGAGCAAGTCCATCAGGACATATTCCGCATGGAGTGTAGGCATCATAAAACCAATCTTCTTCGGGGACTAAAGGATTGTTAAGGCACGGAATAGCTAAAAATCGTAATATTGTCTCTCCTAACCTGATCAAGATTATTTGACATATCGTTGCGAACCATTTAAAATACCCCCCCCCCCCAATCTTCTTCGGGGACTAAAGGATTGTTAAGGCACGGAATAGCTAAGTACTTGTTGGTTAGTACTTGTTTGGAAGTTCCATTTCGTTCTTCCAAAACAATAATGCTTTCAAAATCAGAATATGGAGTTATTTCTTTTCTGGCTAAAGAACCCATTCCCATCAGAGCAAATTGGCAAGGTGGTTTTCCCATAATATCAACAGTATTCTTTGCAATGTGTTGCATAATTTTGGTATACGTTTCACTAACATAGTCCTGTATTTTCCTGATATGTTGAACTCTTTGCTTTCTTATTCTTGTCAATTTTGGTCCCTTAAGATCATCGTTTATTGGCTTTAACTTTTCGATTTCACGTTGCGTTGTTACACGAAGCTTAGCAATTTCACGTTTTGCCTCTGAAATTGCGTTATCAAATAAAGTAATATCCTGTTTAGAGGCCTTTGCGAGATCTAAAATGTGCAGACACAATGTGTTGAGATCTGTTCTAACTTCATGGACATTGTCTGGTTGACGCAATGCAGCTGATGTCATTAAAGCAACACTCTGAATTAGACTTATCTTGTCTGGGCTCTTTTCCTTGTACACAAGACCCAACTGATGCAAAGTTTTCGCCGATTCCTTGGGATTGATTTCTACTCCATTTGACAGACATTGTTTCTTTAGCTCATTTGCTAAAACTGTTTCACAGAGCATATTTGTTATTCTACCGATAGGTTTAAATCTGTTATGTAATCATGATATTAGACATTTACTAATAAAACTGCTGTATATTTTTCTTGAAATTGTAGCATCAAACCTTTCCATACATATAGGCTTTAAATATACTTACTTAGTAAGAATTGGACTCCAGTAAAACTGTTAATGTAACCATGGGTGCAAAAACAGAGTACAAAAAAGGCCGAAAACACCTTGTCAACACCAGCCACTGAATGCTTGGTTTGTTTGGTTTCCAAGAACTGACAAAGGTAGCTCTGTTGGACCGCACAATTCATTTTCCATCGCTCGCTCAACGCACATTGTCCATGCAACAAAACCCATTGTGTATGTGAAATCCATATCAGGTTGATGTCAACAAACGAGCTCGATTTCTGCCGGTTACGCGAAAATATATGTGTACATTCCACGATATCTTTGCTAGGAAAGGAAATTCTAAAAATAGGAATATTTGTTTGGGTAAATCTCCACAAACAGATTTACAAACCATACACGCACATTCAAAGCTTGATGCTGATTCATATCTAGCATATTTATTTCTAACTTTGTACACTGTTCCCATAGTTCTTTGCAGTGGAAGTGGTCAAATTTTAGGAAACAAATGAAACTACGAACATAGTTTTAAAGCAGTGTTCTTCAACGGGGGCGATCGCCTCCCAAGCGCCTTTCGTCTATCGAGGGACAATGGTGGCAATTTTTGAAGTTGTGGGTCAATTTCAACATTACTTAAATAAATACATACAAGAACTGTGAGACTCAGCTAACTTTAAATTACATATTTTGAACATCGTCCTTTTAAGTTATAAACCTACCAGAAACTAACACACGGCAATAAAAAACCACAAAACTATCAGTCGATATTTTGTAGTAATGCCACGAAGCAATTCCCAAAATTAATATTAAAAGAAGTGTTTAAACTTAGTCCTTAAGTAAGGGTTATACACGCTTCTATACGACATTCGAAGCCCTGTATAAGTTACTGAATAGTCTGTTGTAAACAGAATGAACATTTCAGTTGACGAAGAATAAGCATAAAAAGCCTTTCTGGAGGTCATACGTAATTTGTGGATAATCCAATTTTCTAAATCCATTATCAGCAGCATACAGTTTAACTATATAATCACATTAATCAGAATACACAGAAGAAATCATGGGCGTCCGCAGGAAAAACACAGGAAAGGGCAATAATATTGTTATCTTGCCATTCGAGAAACGGTTTTCCATAAACAATCATTAATAATTTAAATAACTGTAAGGACAGTTTATCGATATAAGGTTGTTATATGACGAAAACGCACTAACGTATTGAGTATCGTTACAACGTGACGGGAGAGTGAGTTGATACCTGAAGATAAAGCCCCTCCTTGTGTCTATTGAATTAGTCAGTCAATCAATTAACATTTTCATGGGAACTTTCAGATTTTAACTGTCAGGTGTCATTGAATGCAAGTGGGGGAATGGGCCACGTGGCATTAGCCTAAAACGTAAGTAAATATATTTGTCAAATACTGGTTTATTACTGATGTGAAAACTATTGGCAGCCTTCCATGCCATTTTAACAACAATGATAAAACAGCCACATTTACCAAACTTTCTCAACGGTAAGCGACAATTTATCCCTCCTTATGTACTAACTCTACACTTTAAAATACAGGGTTAACTGAAAGTTGTGGTGTTACGAACTATACCATGTTTGTATTGAATTTTTAAACAAATTGACGAAATAGGCAAAGTATACTTCACTTATATCTTGTTTATTCAAGGGCTTTTAAGTGCCGTAAAACATGCCTTGCAACAGAGAGGTGACCTATAGGCCCCCCCCCCCTGACGAAATAGGCAAAGTATACTTCACTTATATCTTGTTTATTCAAGGCCTTTTAAGTGCCGTAAAACATGCCTTGCAACAGAGAGGTGACCTATATATACTTACACGCATCATGCTATCGTTACTCTCGTTGAGTTGGAGTACGTCCGGAATTTTTGTCCCTTAGATGTTTGACTTGCGCCATTATTGGTTCTTACTGTTTCAACGGCTTAAAGTTGGTTGTAAAAGCTAAGTTTGCTATAAAACTTTAGCATTTTGCCTTGCAACAGCACCAGTTTACGTTAAAATTGTTTCACAATAATTCTAGAATTATTTTCCCAGAAAAATTGTTGTTTACTTGTATGTGGGAAAATAGAACAATTGTCCTAATTTTTTGATGACAATCAATGCCAGCTCTTCTTACCTTGGGTGAGGTTTTTCCAGAAATAACACAAATCTTACGTACCAAAAAACAAATCAACTCCATGGCGGTGGGTAAGTAGGCTGATTCACAATGGCCGAGATGCCATTTACCAACCACGTGTGCGGCAAACCCGCACTTTTTAAGATATTCTGGCATTAGGATGTGTTCAAGTGGAAGTCAAGGTGCGCACTTCAATCCCATGTTGTGCTAAGCCCCTGTTCTGCTCTCTTTTGTCCAACCACTTTTTTCGAATATAGAATACTAATGTTTTTATGTGCAGTTTCTGCTCTTTTTGTTAATAAGTAGGCCGAGGACTTTTGCAAAAACTGCAATAAAAAATATCAATGTTCTATATTGGACAAACACGGTAAGAATCAACGTCACTAATCATTTTCTCGTCTAGACACCGCTTTGTGCTCATCTTGCTGCTGTACCCTCGAGCGACCCCATCTGTCTATGTTGTCCTAATAATAGAGTCCGTAATAAAGCACTTGGTGCCTTGGAGATTGAGAGCAAGGTAAAGCCGAATGGTCCAGCGCGCCTGACCCATACACCGACAAAAAAACTGATCGGGATTCGTCCCCTGGAATGTCCTGGGTTCGAAGCCCGTGAAAAAACAAATAAAAAAACACGCGGTTTAGGAGTTCAAATGATCGCCCTGCTGTGTTGTCTGAAGGCGCATGGACTTGCATTTTATACCGCGGAACACTACAGGTGTTTTGGTCTGCCTTTATAACATTATCGAAAATTCAGGGTTAAAAGCACTTTTTCAAATTAAACATATTGAAACAGATTTTTAAAATCGGCCGTATCGCGAAACTAAACTATTTGTGTCAAATACATAACATCCACCGACATTTAACAGACATGGGGCATTTGGCTTTAAACAAAGAAGTAAAACGTTTGTAGCACACACATTTTTAATTCGTTTGCTGTTTAGCTGGATGCTGTTGCGCACCACACAATTGTTTCCATTTGCAGTGTATCATTTCATTGTTCTTCGAGGTAGTGTGATTCAGACCGTAGTCTGGTGGTGTGTTAGTTAATCGGGATAAACAAAGCCTTTTCCGACTGGTGTGGTGTAACTACTGTAGCAGTACGTCAAGTAAGGCAGAGGTAGGCTACCTATGTTACTGTCTTAACTATAGCTTACTGTCTTAAATATAGTTTACCTTTAATTTGGTACAAAACGTAACGTTGATATGCGTTTAGAATACGTACGAAAATTAATCTGATACTGTATTTCGAAAAATACCTGATTGATTTTGTAGCAAATTGGTTTTGTGCTTGATAATGCAAAACTATAGTTGTGTATAATGTGCTGAAAACTTTATAAACAGTTTACGCGATTATTTCAGGGGGCACGTGGAAGCAAACATTTTTAGTGCCACTCACCAATAGTAAAATATTTTTAAGTTTCCAAACCGTTTTACAATCCTGCATAAGTTTAAACTGTTTATCACAACTTTAGAATTTAGAACAGGAAAAATTACTTTTTGTGATTGTTATACCTCCATTGTGCCATCACAGCAACACACACATTAACAATAAAATTTATAATGTTTTGTTTCAAGCTTTTTACACCAGAAAATTTATCTTTTTTTGCATTGATTGCTACACTACTGAACTTCATTGAGATTTAAGGACTGTGAAGGTTGATTAAAATTAAAATGCTACCCAAAATGTGTAATAACGTATAATGAAAGAAACGAAAAATATAGAAAGACTTACGGATAGATACGTTGGGGGTCCGCAGGCCTATGAAATTTATAAAAGGGGTCTGTAAGTACAAAAAGGTTGAGAATCACTGTTTTAGGCATTGAAAAACACATATTATTGTATTTGTAACTAAAGCAACTTTACCAAACCACATCGAAGTAGCAAATTGGTTTTGTGCTTGATAATGCAAAATAATAATGTGTAGGCCTATAATGTGCTGAAAACTTTATAAACAGTTTATGAATCAATAATTAGGGAATTTCAAAACAAGCCACAATCAGGCCCTAAAGTCGGCAAAAATACAAAGAATTATTCCAAGTGTAAAAAGTCAGGCTCGAATCAAGCCCGTATTTTCTAAACTCATTCAGCCCAAACTCGGCAAGAGCCCGACATACAACTGTGAATTAATTGGATTAGCTGTTTTTTTGCATTTATTAATTAATATTATTGCTTTATTTTGGATGAATTTTGGTAAAGCACGCCGTTAATAAATAGTGTATACTTACAGATTTAAAGTAAATTAGTCATCTGCACATACAATAGAAAAACCAGCATAAAAGAAGGAAGCAGTCCACTGATGATGTTTTCTGTTTTATTTTTGCTTCTGTATTTTTCCTTTGCAGAAAACGGTACTTACACTGATTTTTATTTTATTCTCTAGATCTAAATATTATTTATTTTATTTGACATGATTTGAGATAAAAAATGTGATGTTTTTAGTGAAACCTTGCACAATTAGGTATAAAAGTACTATAAGGCCTAAAATATATTTTTTTCAGTAATTGCGGTAACAGTCAATAGCGGCTTTAGGCTAAAACAGTCGTTGAATAGAGTAACATTCTGCATTTACAACAATTTCATCTTTAGGGACTTCCTAGATTTGCCTCACTCAAGCAAAAAGTAAACGCAACACAATAGTCCGGAATAACCAATAAATAACAACCAGTACGCTTCCGAATACACACTCCTATCGTTTTTTCTTGTTTCATTATGAACAAACTTCTCAACTATACATCTTTTTAGCACACTCAGTGCCACCAAAACATGTAGTTTTTGTAATGGCGGATGACCTGGGTTATGGAGATGTCGGCTACAAAGCAGTTGGATCCGGATCCGCTGTAAAAACTCCGTTTCTCGACAGCTTGGCAGGTAAAAATATTTGTTAGTTTACGCCTAGGTCTCGAACACGCGGGCCGCATGAGGCCATTTATTTTTTGCAGCCCGCAAAGCATTTCAGATTGTGTTTTGCTAACGCCAAGTATAAAAGGCCCAATTAGCGTATTGAGGTAATATTCCTGGCCCTGTATTCCCAACTATGATGTAAAAATGGCAAAAATATGTCCTCTCAATAACTGCATCCATCAAAGATAAAACTAGAAGTGGCGATATATGTAAAAAAACAGTCCTCATTTAATAATCGTTTGTTTTCAGAGGTTTCGGTGCAAATGGACAACCACTATACTTTGCAAAAATGCACTCCGACCAGAGCAGCTTTGATGACAGGAAAATACACGGTAAATAATTTTTCAAGGACATAACATGACTTGGGACAAAATGCAACCTTGCTGCCGCGCGATTAACTTATTTTAACACGCTTCAACATATTAGGATTTTAGCGCTACCATCATACATCAGTTCAAGGGAATTAAAAAGTTTCGTGACGATGATTTAGTATGTACCTGTACAAAAACAATTTAACTTTTTGATTTTCTATTGCATTTACAGAGCAGAACAGGAGCTCAAAATAGCATTACATTTAAGTTCACACCTGGACTTCCACTTGAACATATCCTAATGCCGGAATATCTTAAAAGGTGCGGGTTTGCCACACACATGGTTGGTAAATGGCATCTCGGACATTGTAAATCAGCCTACTTACCCCACCGCCGTGGATTTGATTCGTTTTTCGGTAAGTAAAATACATCCCATTTTTTCGCTAAATGTGGGAAACCTTAAAATAAAACAAACAATTTTTAGAGAAAATATTTGCATTTAAGAAAACAAATCAATTTACACATAGGTGTTTTGCAAATCAAAGCTTCACAGCAAAATTAGCCTTCACAACCAACTTAACACACAAACTGAGTACAAATAAGGTCGCAAGTCAAAAGAATATAAAGACAAGAAATCCTGACATTACCAAAAAAGACTTACAAGTAACGACGGTATGGTGGATGTAAGCAAATATGGGTCTCACTGGATGCAAGGCATATGTTTTATTTCACTAAAGACTCGAACACTAGAACACTATACAAGTATCAGTATGGTGTAGATCAGGGGTGTCAAACACGCGGCCCTCCAAGAATTTTTGTGCGGCCCGCGAAGTAACTTTAAGAAGTTAATGGGGCAGTTAATTAAAATATTAAATGACCACACGATGTCGCCACGCAACAGTTATTGTTAGCGGCGGATTTGTATTGCGGGGCTATTGTTGTCTGATGAAGTCGAACGTTTGAAAGAAAAGTTTAAGAGATTCATCATATTGCTGATACAATGTCACAATACTGTTGTGTACAAAATTGCCTGAAAAGTAAAGGTGGAACTGTATGAGAAAAGAAAGGTGGCTATCAAGCGTTATGACCCTTAAACGGAAAAGTTGTGGAAACCGATAATTTATTTATTCTATCAGATTAAAGAAATTAATACATGGCAAGCACGAGAAGGTGTTGATCAATCAATGATTGCCAAATTTAAACAGCAGTTTCCTGCTACCAGAGTTATTTTAGATGCCACAAAAATTATAACAAAACAAATATTAAAGCTCAAAATTCCACATTTTCAACATGTAAAAATACCATAAAGATTCTGGTTGGAATACTATACTAAAATGCCTCTGGCAGACAGAGTAATTAGAGTGCAAGATTTGTTTACATCCTTTGATGTATACATATAACTATAGTTGTTAACATCCCCAACAATGCTAAAAGGAAAAAGCCAGCTTGGAAGTATTTCAGTAGTAACTAAAGGATAGGCATACTGCATCAGAAAGAATCGCATGTTGAGCGAGTCATAGAACTCTAAATATAAAATAATATATATAGCTAAAATATACAAGATGTATATTAAAGCAATCCATGCCACATCATGCTGCGTCTGTCAAATAAACTTATTTTTGTTTGTTTTATGTGGACAAATGTTAGGCAATGTATTAGGTGTGTGTATTTTTGACAGTAGTTATGATTACCAACAAACTTGGTCTCTGTGAATACTTTTTTGTGGTTTGTTTCTTACATTATCTTACCAAATGGCAACAACACAATAAAGGTGGTTAAAAAGATTTTAAACATAAATCAAGAGCCTAAAACGTAAAATAATATCTCTAAATTTTGGTGCAGTTATGCGAAACTTTCATTGGTTAACATTCCTTGCACTTTGTTCAGTTGTTTTTCATTCAATTTTTTAATTTGTAGAAAACAAGGTTTACAAGTCACCACTATACAGTACATGTAATAAATAAAGTGAGTGATTACTTTTCAATTGTATTGCAGGGTGGTGAAATGTTTGAAACTGATCTGTATAACTTTTATTAACAGATAGCTCTTCTGTGATATGAAATTAGGAAACCATAAGAGCTATGGCTGCTAGATGTTTGCATGTAGCAACACACTTACATTCTTAATTTACAATTTCTCCACTGTTTTCAAGTTTCATTTTGACATTACCCCCCCCCCAAACTTGGTCTCTGTGAATACTTTTTTGTGGTTTGTTTCTTACATTATCTTACCAAATGGCAACAACACAATAAAGGTGGTTAAAAAGATTTTAAACATAAATCAAGAGCCTAAAACGTAAAATAATATCTCTAAATTTTGGTGCAGTTATGCGAAACTTTCATTGGTTAACATTCCTTGCACTTTGTTCAGTTGTTTTTCATTCAGTTTTTTAATTTGTAGAAAACAAGGTTTACACGTCACCACTATACAGTACATGTAATAAATAAAGTGAGTGATTACTTTTCAATTGTATTGCAGGGTGGTGAAATGTTTGAAACTGATCTGTATAACTTTTATTAACAGATAGCTCTTCTGTGATATGAAATTAGGAAACCATAAGAGCTATGGCTGCTAGATGTTTGCATGTAGCAACACACTTACATTCTTAATTTACAATTTCTCCACTGTTTTCAAGTTTCATTTTGACATTATATTAAACTTTTTTTTCACTGAAGCATGTACAATGCCACTTAAATAAAGCTCAGATAAACATTTCAGACTAGGCGTCCTTTCACAAAAGCTTTCACAGCACTGTTGGAATTTTGTCACATGTAGATTTGAAATGAAAATAGACTTTCACTTGTTCCTCAGTTGTGTGTGGCATTTGATACAAGCTGGTTATTTGAGTAAACTCTACTTCGTGCCACTGTAACTCACAGCTGCTACCTACATTCTCCCTCATACTCACAGCACAAGTGAAGTTGTCATTCCTATCATGAGCCTGAAGTCTGTGTACAAGTAGTTATGCAGAGAAAAAAACAAGAAGCTATTGCAAAAAAACACAGAAATACAACGGATCTTAAAATGAAATCCTCTTTCTTGCCTGTTGTTTTGGCACATCGTTTATTTAACTTAGATTTTAATCTGTATGTTGTGCAATTAGAATAATCCAATTGATGTTGGCAAATAACAGTGTTTTATGGTAAAAATATGACGGAGTGGAGGTGTAATTTAGGCTTCTAAATTTGCGCGCGTTTGTGCCCCCCCCCCCCCCCCCCCCCCCCCCCCCCCCCCCGTAATGACAACTGTAACTGTTGCGTGGCGACACCATGCGGAAATGTCGACCCTTAACTGCCCCATTGTGTGTTTTACTCGGAATACCCTGTCAGACCAATGAGTTTACATGATGCAATCAATTTCTATTAGTGGCGTATGTAACGTTTTATTAGGTTGATCGAACTAGCTCGTCTTTAGAATCAGCAGATGCGATTGTTGCGTCATTGTACACCATTGTTTTCACACAAAGCAATTTTACTCAGCTGCACTGTATATCGGTTTGTTAATAATTACAATATTGTTCTTAATGTAGCAATCCTGTAATTGTTTGTTGTCATGATACACTGTAACAAATGTTTCGACCTCGACTTACTTTATTTTAAAAAAAGTTTATTTTAGCCCTCAAAGTTGTTTGAGTTTGACCCCCCTGGTGTAGATCGTACCTCCACAACTTGTAGCTAACCCCGTTTTACAAGATGCTGTAGTCTGTTAGGGAAAAAAATAGCCACTTGCTTAGATTAAAACGAGGACTGTGGAATCGGAATTTATTATTGACTAAATACTTGTACATTTATACCCAGGCCGAAAGTCATTTAAATCAAGTACAAGTCGGAACTTTAAAATTTCCAGAAGTCGGGGTCAAAGTTCAATACTACCGACTCCCCAGCCCTGGTTAAAACATTACGCAAAGAATTTTTAAAAACAATATTGCCGAGGTAGTTTTGTAAGTCCTCAAAAATGAAAAACACTCACAACCCGTTACTGCTGGCCTGACTAACTTTCACACATTTAAAAATCAGCTTTTACTTTTTTTAGGGTACGTTGCCCTCACGAGTCAACTTATGACCCCGTTACACGTCAGGGATTGCTGTACCTCTGATCTAATGTACAACGGAGAGCCAGTTACTGTGGAAGGGAATTCGTTCGAAAGTGAATTGGTTGCAAGGAAAGTGAATGAAATCATTAAGAAACACAATCAATCAAAAGTAATTAGCTAAACTGAATTGTTGCATTATACGTTCGTAACAGAAATCAAGCCCGTTTTAATAAAATGCAATCCTGAACCCGATTGGGCCTATACAACTTACTTCATTAGCAAAAAGTTAATATCGGTGCACAAAGTAAAACCAAACCTGACTTACTGATAAATGATTTTCGTGTTTTGTAGCCTCTGTTTGCATACGTTGCTTTTCAAGCAGTTCACGTTCCGTTCGTCGAGGCTCCTGAGGAATACAGAAAGCCATATGAGTCGATGTTAGGGTGAGTGACCTTAGATGTGTCTCGTGATAAAGATCAAATTTACATTAAGTAGTGCAACAGTGAAGTGCGAACAAATATTTCCCACTGACACCCTGATAAAAAACGCCTCAAATGAGACGACAAACGTCGGATGAGTTATATACAATTGCCGGTCCCCCCCCCCTTTTCAAGCAGTTCACGTTCCGTTCGTCGAGGCTCCTGAGGAATACAGTAAGCCATATGAGTCGATGTTAGGGTGAGTGACTTTAGATGTGTCTCGTGATAAGGATCAAATTTACATTAAGTAGTGCAACAGTGAAGTGCGAACAAATATTTCCCATTGACACCCTGATAAACACGCCTCAAATGAGACGACAAACTTCGGATGAGTTATATACAATTGCCGGTTGACCAAAAGGAATGTTAATTAATCTTTGGTGTTCCATTTTAAAAGTAAAACGGCATGTTACAAAAAATGTTTTGGCCAATTAAACTCTCGGAAACCTAATCGCGAACAAAAACCTATGTGAAACAAAAGTTTAGGTCTTGCTCCAACGGTAAGCAATATTGCATCCGGATAGGAAAAAAACATTCAAAAAGGTTGTGCAGCTGAAACCTTACCCCCCGTTTTTTTTGCAGTAAAGTGAACGAGAACAGATACAAACTCCTAACAATGATAAGCGCACTTGACCGAGCTCTGGAAAACATTGTAGGCAGTTTGAAAGATGCGGAAATGTGGGAGGATACTTTATTTGTGTTTACATCAGGTACAGCTGTACCAGCTGTAGCCTAGGCTTCTTTGACTGTTTTGTTGCTTTTTCGTTTATAACAAGCCTAACTTCAGTTTAATTTTAACAGTATTTAAAATAATAGGGACGCCAAAATGAAAGGCAATAAACTATAACAACATCATTGGTTTAAGTGGGACACATGTGTAAACTAAAGGTTCTTATGAGACACATGTGTAAACTAAAAAGAACCGTCATTTCGCGATAACATATTTTATACTGTGCCTTTTTTAGATAATGGGGGAGCTGCACGAGCTGCAAGCAACTGGCCTTTGAGAGGAGCGAAATTAGGGTATTACGAAGGAGGAATCAGAGGTCCCACATTGGTTCATCACTCATCGCTAAGCAGTTACGTCAGCAATAAGATGATGCACATCACTGATTGGTTACCTACTATTATGAGTGCGATTCAGTGTGACGAAAATCTGCACGACATTGACGGCGTTGATCAATGGGATGCAATAAAGTATATACTGTTCGGTCGTTCGTTATCCCAACTTCATTTGTTACACTTTTTTCAGAGACGAATCTATAAAAACACCGAGAAACACCATGTTGATTAATCTTCTTCCAAATTCTTCCAAACCTAAGAAAAGTGTAATGGAGGAGTATAAAGAAGAAATGAAAATTTTTAACATTGGTACTCCAGCAGCCGTGCGCAAACATGACTTCAAACTTTTGACAGTTCCCACGCACGGTATGTGCACTTATTACAGCATGAAAAATGTGGTCGATGGTGACGTATAGGCTACAGCAAATCTACAGAAAAAATAGTATAATTGTAGACATTCAAAAATTGAATGCTAGGATAATAATCTGTGGTTGTATTTTCAATTCACATTGCAATTAAAATTGTTGTACAAAATATAAGGTGTTTGGACCGCACCTCGTGAGTCGACAATAGTCAGCCCGAAACCGGCAACAGATACAAAACCCCCCCCCCCTGTGGTTGTATTTTCAATTCACATTGCAATTAAAATTGTTGTACAAATATAAGGTGTTTGGACCGCACCACGTGAGTCGACAGTAGTCAGCCCGAAACTGGCCACTGATACAAAGCCACTTGAGTTGTACAATCTTGCAAACGATCCATATGAACAACACGAAATATCAGAAGAACATCCCGAGGTATTTATAGTTTGTTTCTGTTTTTCTTCTGCTTTTCGTAATGTTTAATTTGGGGTTGTTGCTTATTCAAGCTAGCAACTTGGTTGGTATAAATTTAACGTAGCCAACTGTGTTTTGTAATCATTTAATTTCGCAAAAGAATAAATACAAATAAAAGCGAACACAACTGAAATGTCCGAATCACGCATGCAACACAACTGAGTTTAGGAAAAATCTTAGAAATAAGGACGGTATGACCTGATTTTTAAGGACGAAACCCTGATTTGGCCTTTAGTAGATATCTACATAAAAGGTCACACTTTTGCACGCTAAGAGTCACCAATGTAGCGAGGTGTTTATTCGTTATACATATAGACCGCATAAGACGACAGTCAAAGAAAGAAATACGCAATCTATCCGCTTCGCTGTAGGTATGCAAGAGCACGAGAATCGTAGTAAGGGAGGCCGCTATAACACTAAAATTACTTTGCAATAGGCTACAAAAAAGCCAAAAAAACAAAAAGAGAAGTTTTCACAGAAATAATATTAGTTTTCCCCATATATAATTGGGTTAAAACAAAAAGGCTCTGCGCACGAACAAAGTCTATATCAAACATTTACCCCCCCCCCCTAAAATTACTTTGCAATAGGCTACAAAAAAGCCAAAAAAACAAAAAGAAAAGGGCCGCAGCGATGGTCATGCATTAACATAGCAGTGCTAGGCAAAGTCAAATACACAATGATTTTGTCTTTGCACGCAACAAACCTATTCTTAGTAACTAACTAAAAACTATCAACGTTTAATGAAACAACTCTTTGGTACAAAAATGGGATTTAATACACACATTCCGTCCGGTCGTTGAAACTAAAATACCAGTCGCGGGCCGCTCAAAATTGCTCGCCGGCCGGATGCGGCCCGCGGGCCGTAGGTTGCCNTGAAACAACTCTTTGGTACAAAAATGGGATTTAATACACACATTCCGTCCGGTCGTTGAAACTAAAATACCAGTCGCGGGCCGCTCAAAATTGCTCTCGGGCCGGATGCGGCCCGCGGGCCGTAGGTTGCCCACCCCTGTTTTTGAACGACGGATGCACCTAAATCATAACAGGGGACGAGTCATCTTTTTTCCGATCATTTACGTACAAAATAAAATTACTGTTTTTTTTTAATTGGAATGGCATATATTTCCGTTCTGATTTTGCCAAACTAAAATATTAAGTATTTTTAAGAAGGTTAACACATTTGTTTTTTCAGGTTGTTAAAGAGCTATTGGAAATTCTAGCTGAACATCAAAAAAGAAACGTCAAACTAAAACACCATCTTGACAAAGCTGGGTGTTCGGAGAATTGTGGACCTGTTTTGCCGTGGTTGGATTAACTTTTTGTCAATGCAGTATTGTTATTATATTTGGTTTTCGAATGTAAATGGTTCTATGTTTAAGGGCTTTCTGATGAAATAAAACCGAAAACAATTCGATTTGAAAATTTTCTTCTGCTCGGGATTAAGTTTTCTATGTTTTTCGAACACGTGAAATTATTCAGTTTTTTTTCCAAGTTAAAGTGAACAAATTTTAACAGTATTGGTAAGCTTTTGGTAATAATTGGGCGTTATTTATATTACCGCATGATTTTAGATGGTAAGCATTTTCATGAGATGGCAAGCTATTCAGGTTGGGGGTAAGGTTTGTAATTATAAATACCATCTTGGTCTTACATTTGTTGTGACCACATACCATTAGGACTAAAGGACAGGTAATCACGCAAATTTAGTCAAAACTTGCAAACAGTAGGCCTGAAATCTGTATCAATCTGATATCTGACACATTGCATGATACTTTACATAATTGAATGCTTTTTGGGTAAGTTAAACTTCGTTACCAATAAAATCTTAAATGAGGGTGATTCTGTGAGTGAAGACTCAAGAAGCATTGTTTTTTGTTTCACAAACCTACCTGGTCATTGTTCTTATTTGCAGGTTTGAAATAGTTCATCGAATATCATGTTTGGTGGGTTAAAACCACCATCTGCAAAACCAGAGCCGAAAGGATTTAAAAACAAAGTTAAAGATTGGTTTACTAATGCCACAAAAAGGTGACATTAACAACAGCTTGTGTTAATTTTTGTGTGTGTTATGAATATAAAATTTGAAACAAGAATTGGGCATATTGTTTAAAGCAGGGTTTGGATTTGGAAGTTGGTAGTCTAAACTATTTAACCTTTGACTCAGACTAAATTTTTGAAGTCCGACTTGACTTCTGCTTGTTAATCACAAAGGAAAATATCCCTTTTCAAATATGCTTGATTTAAAAGTATTTTTTTGGCACACTTGATGGGGAGTGTGAAATCTGAAAAAAAGTTCTTTGCAGATTTTTAATTCACGAAGTTGTATAGAATCTTATACTAGTACGAACATAAAACGCAGCAATGGTTCATTTCAGAATACTTGCCATCAGTCCTGTGTTGTAAATATACATTGAGTCAAGAATGTTCTTAGCAACAAAATATTATTTGCAGGCTAGCACATGGGCTGTACATGTAAATTTCAACACCCATAACTTTATCATTTTTTTAGAAAGTTGCTGATCAACATTGCACTGTTTGGAGCAGGAGTCTTTCTGTCCACGGCCTTTAAAGACCTTTCGTTCGACGCACCACCTCTCCCAGCACCTGGAAGCCAATAAGAGTTGCAGTAATATTACTATTAGGGGCTTCCTCGATTATGACTAGACATTCCTTACCCTTGGATAGATATTACAGTTTTCAAAGGTTTTATGGACATTGATACATTCTATTATAACTTCCAAAGCCCCTGTTCATAAGCAAGACTTCCAGCATTACAGCTCATGTGAAGAAGAATTTGTAAGGAATGCTACACAAAAGCCCTTTTTAATTGTACTTTTTGTTTGTCTAAAGTGAAAATAAATGTGTTTTTTTTAAAATGTACCTTGTTCTTGTTGACATGATTTGTAAAATGTTTGCAACATGAATGTTTATGTTTCATAGCCAAAGATGAATTCAAGCCACTTCTTTGTCCATAACAAACCTTGGGTATTTCTGTCTGTGAACTATGCTGCCACATAAAAAAGTTTCGGTTAGTCCAAGCTTGAACTTCCCTTTTCAACTGTCTTTTGCGCTTGATTAACTTGACGTGGAGTTGGTCAGAATTACATTCTCTGGTTGACTGTTCATTGCACACACACACACACACACACACACACAACATTTTTTAGGACTTAGCTTAGTTTTAGACCACAGCACCACATAAAAAAATTTGCTAACTCACAATTTACATTTTTGTTCAGCAAAGCACAATAGACAATGTGGATATTACATAACCAGGGTCTCTGAGTACAGTCAGGGGCCTAGTCCAACCAACCAAGATATTTACTTCTGTCTGACAAGCTTTTTGCAAAAGGGTGAAACCTAATGTTTTACATGGCATACCAAAATCACACAATACTGTACTTCAATCCCCTGAGTTTGGAATTTAAAAGCTGTGTAGCAACCCTCAACACCATTACCTACATATTTGTATAGTTTTGCTCATGAACTAACTGGTGGTCTGAACTCAGAACATTAAAAATTCAGCAATTATGCAATTTGTTGACAGACATTGGAAAATCCACCAATGTATAATTTTCTGAGGGTTGTGTAAAGAATGAATTTGGGAATAAAAAAATTACAGTTTAGTTTAACATCTGTCTATGCTTTCAAGGCCACAAATTTACAAGTTTGAAGAAAACCAGTAATGAATAGAAAGATTGTGTACAAGTTAAAAAAAACAACCTGTATATGGGTACAGTTCTAAGCACAAAAAAACCCATACATATTCTTGAATAGTTTTAAATGCAGAAGCCTAAAAAACAACTCTGTAATATCATGTTGTAGTTGAAAAGTTTTTTTTACAAGGTCATTTCAAACGAAACTTTACTTGGAAACCATTATTGGTGACACTTTTCCACAATAGTACCATTTCTAAGATTTTTATTTTTGGAAAAAGCAAGACCATGCATCAATTCACCATGCCAGTTTTGCAGCATAGTATTCACTCCATTGGTTCATCATCCAGACTGCGAGTGTACATGCTTTGGTGCCTTGTCATTTGGCCTACACCAGCAACATCAATTGAATTCTGTGCTGGTTCAGTTAAGCTCCTTTGAAGCAGAACAAC
Organism: Phallusia mammillata; assembly: GCA_003260075.1. Classification (NCBI taxonomy): domain Eukaryota; kingdom Metazoa; phylum Chordata; class Ascidiacea; order Phlebobranchia; family Ascidiidae; genus Phallusia; species Phallusia mammillata. The sequence goes on along the minus strand of QLIY01001411.1, from coordinate 19,079 downwards.
CGGATTTAAGTTGCTGCTGTGGCTTTGGCCGATTGGAACCCCTCGTTGTAGGTCAGGCGGTACATCAACCACTGCATCAGGACTGCTATGTTGTGAATCAGGCTGTGGCTCTACAGGTCCACCATCTCCTGAACTTGCAACATCAGTGTTTGATGAGGTTGTCGTGCTGTCAGATGTCTGTAGCCCTGCTACTCCCTTTTTCGGCATACTTACAAGATCGCGCTTAATTTTTCTTTTTCGTGATGAGCGATGTCTTTGATACTGTACCTCATTTTCGAAGTCAATGACATAGACTGAGCCAGCAATTAGAACATCAACAGATTTTTCTTTGTTGGCATATGCAGCTTCTATTTCAAGGCAGGTGCGGTCATCATACTGCCACCAGCCATTGTACCCTTGGTAATACCAGACATACCTACAAGTGCAAAAACATGTTTTTTCATTGGAATAGCCCTGGCATGAATATGCAGACCAATGAAACTAGCATAGATGCTCTCCCAAGAAACAACATCAAGCAGCATAGGCCAGACAAACTGTAGTAGGTTTTTAGCCCACAAGAGATCTACAAACTTATCTTAGTATTATAGTTTATGACACTATGGCTTGCGCTATAAACTTTGTTTAGTCACAGTGCTTTCTTGATTATCTGTAACATGTTTAATCAGCAATAATGTCTGGTTACGTGAAAAAATATGTGACTTAACAATACTGTAAAACAAATGCATGTTAGACCAATTTCCACAGTGGCCTCAATTTGGAATATAAACAACAGTTTTAAACATTTACATTAGTATGACTTCATAAATTAGAAGTCAAAAAATGTTAGTCAAATCTAAAGACAAGCTAAAATTGTTTTGAGATTTGTCAAAACATAGTCACAACCAGTCAGTAAATTAGGGGAAGCACTGTACTGTATAAAGTTCCAAACACAAACAGACCAACATGAATAAACAAAATACAGCTACCATTAGCATACAAACCATTGCATAGAAACTATTAGTTTACCTGGGGTCTTCACTATTTCCTGCACTTTTGCCTGTTGCATCTTTTTTGAACAGGAATGGTTTGGAAATAAAATCATCAGGAATAGCTCCCCTACATAGAGCACATTTTCGGCTCTGAAGTGCAGTTCCTTTGGCACACAAAAAGCAAAAGATATGGGAACAGGGTAACTGTACCGGCTGCATACAAGGTTGAAGACAAATAGCACACTCAATTGATTGTTCTCTGACGAGGTTTGCATTTGCAGCCATAATGTACAGTAAAAGTCAAGTGTAATGAAAAAGTTTTTTCTAGTCTTTTGGTAATGTTGAAAATAAGACCAAAAGAAGTTAGTTCTGTTTACGACCCTTGATTCTTAAATTCCGTTGACGTTGCATTTCTTCCTTAAAGTCCAGGTGGTCATCACTGAAAATTAAAAAAACACACGATGATCTAATAGAGATCACTATATTTGTTTAAAATTGAAACAATAGTGGAGGTCAAAGGTAATTATTTGGAATTTTGTTATTGTAACGACAATATTGTGACCATTTTTGTACATTACAAAGGCTAAAACAAATCTGTGTGTATCCGGTATTTCAGGAGGATAAATTTAAAGAACAGGTAGTATAAAAATACTTACACATAAAGTCCCAAACGTCGAAGATAGCCCGTTAATACATTAATATCGTGCATAGGAGGGTAGTAATTGACAAATTCCTTGTTCTTGTAAAATGGTTTTTGCGCTAGCACCCTTGCAACTTCCCTGGACGAATGCTTATACAATGGATCAAATTCGTGGAAAATCCGAGCACTCAATCGAGCTACATTAAGTGCATATTTAGATGGAAACCTCTTCATTCTCTCTAAACATTGAACTGTTTTTCCTTCCTGAAAAACAATATTTTGAGCAATTATTTGTTAACTTTTATTACAAAAAGGACAACTTTTGCTGCAAGTTGCTTCATTGCAAGTAGTGATATCTGATTTAATCGGTAATTTCTTGTGTCAAAAAACACTAAAAGCAGACAATGGTCGAGCCGCGGCAGCCGCCGTCTCGCCGAAGTGTTTTTTCATGATCTCTGACTCGCTGGTTAGAAAAAAATGGATGCATTTTGACAGGGCAGATTAGACTATGCACGAGATGGATAAGCCTTCCCCAGTCCCCACCCTCCGGTCCTGCCATTAACCAAACTACCAAAGTCTATTTCTTTCTATACTTTACTTTGCCATCAACAAGCAACGCCTGACACATGATCAGTGATCCATGAAATAAACCGAAGCTTCTGATTTTTAGATTTTAGAATACGGTACAATTCTGATAAGTAAGTTCAAATCTATTAAAAAACTAGTGAATTTCAAATTAAATTTGAGACATAAAAATGCGAACTGTAATGTAAGGAAGATTTACGATTGCACTTTAACTGAGTTTTTTATAAAGCGAACAAATTCTCACCGTTAGCAATACAGATAATTTATTTCGATTTTATTTCTAATTTTTTCTTTATAAACACATAAAATGTAAGTCGAGTTGCACCTGCATTTCATTACGTGTGTTATTTCTTTTTCCTCTACATCAGGGGTTCTTAACCTGGGGTGCAGNCAGGGGTTCTTAACCTGGGGTGCACGCACCCCCAAGGGGTGCGAGAACTGTTCCTAGGGGGTGCGGGGATGCTGAATCATTAAGGTTGGTTAGGTTTATTCTATTTAAGCAATTACAGAAGGGGGAGCGAAAATTGGTTAGTGATTTGAAAGGGGGTGCGAAAATTCCTTAGTGATTTGAAAGGGGTGCAGCAACGAAAAAAGGTTAAGAACCACTGCTCTATATGTACGTAAAAAGTTTGTAAAACCCTCCCGCGCAAACAAGCAACAATAAAGGTAATAGTAGCGGGACACTGGTATAGTGAAGGAAAGCTGTGTTTTTTAATTACAAAATTTTTTGCGCTATGAAATATTTTACCTTCGGAGTACCATCAAAATCAAATGCATGATTGTAAAAGTAAGACAATCAGAATAAACTTTATGTGTGCTGTAGGCGTGGTAACACTTTCTTTTTAAGATTTGAAAGTGTAATTTGCACGGAAAGAAATTTGTGTTTTGTACAGCATATGTTGGTCAGCTTTTGTTACAGGACTTTGGTTGAAAACGATAGAATTTGGAAAATATTGTTTTTTTTAGATTCCTTTAATCGTTCAAGGTTCCTATGCTAGGTAACACAGGGTACTTATTCTCTAACGATGCCTGCCTATCCTGATGACAGTGGCAGTGGAAGTGAATATGAAGATGAAGGAATGCGACCACCGAGAAAACGTGGAAAGGGTGGAAGAAATGCAGTAAGTTGTAAAAAAGCAAGCAAGCAAACCTTACTGTGGATCTAAAATATACAAGTGCAAAATATCTGTCTCCAATAAAATGCATATTTATAATAATTTGCAATGTCCATTCGAAGACTTTATGCAAATGTCATCTGTTTCACATTCACTAAATCTACATTTGTTGGTCCGCAGAAATCTGACACAATTATTTAAAAAACTAGTTTTTGTTGCAATTGCAAATTATTAGTAAAAGTAAGGGGGGAAGTCTTAAAATTCCAATTTACTTGATGTGTGCCAGATTGCTTTTTTGGGTAAAATAATTGCATGGAGTTACAACTTTTCTGTACAAATCAAGTGACTTGATTCAAGGAAGTTGTATGTAACTTCTGCAATAATGCGACAAGTAGAATAACAAGAATAAACACAACCAATCTTCACCAGTTCTGCTCCATTGCAAACGCAGCTTCCCTACCTCCGAAAAATACCAATAAAATGGACTTTCAATGACTCACTTTGTGATTTAAAGGAGTTGTTTCATGTGCGATGTTTATTAAAAAGTATGTCAAGATTTTGGATTAGCAGTTTAGTTTTTATTTCTGATGTTTAAAACTTTTGCAGGCATCCAAGCGACCTCGTCATGACACTATGGAAAGTAACATTGCAGTGGAAGCAACTTTGTTTGAGATTGTTCGCCAGGGGAAAATGGCTATGGTTGCAGTTGTGGATGATTGGATTGAAGCATATAAGGTGATCAATTTACAATTTGAAAGCCTTTAAATTAAAAACATAGTGAAAAAAAGTATTTGAATTATGACAGACTGTATTATTTTACATGAAAAAAATCTAAATAATCTCTGCCTTTTCAGTTAAAAACTATTTACTGGTGATCTCTGTTTACATTTTATTGTTCCCTTTAATTCAATATGAAAATGCGAGTATTGCTCTTTGAGCAGTTTTTATCATAAATATATAATCTATGTTTCAACGTTCAATACAAGACAGCTTAATTAAGATAATGTCATATCTTGCAAGACAAATTTCTTATATTAAAAACCTTAATTGCAATAAAAAAACGATTCTTATAAAACGATAATTGCATGATCATTCGGCTGCAAGCTCTCATAGTACAGCGTGATTTAAAAGCTTCCGAAGAATATATATCTTTTATTTTTTGACAAACCTTTGACAGAAAATTAAAGTGCCAACATATTTATTTATCATAGGCTAATCGGAATGGATCTCTTCTCGACCTGATACAGTTTTTTATTCATGCATCGGGGTGCAAGGGAACAGTCACTGCACAAATGCTCCGTGAAGCCACCGAAGGATTTCAAGATGTCATTAAGCGAATGACAGAAGAATTTGATGAGGTAAAATTTTTGTTTGAAATCATACAAATTGTGTAGGTCGATTGCCAAATTTGTTCAGTTATATATTTTATTGTGAAAGATTTTTACTTCAAGTTTAAAGAGCTTTTCTGGCAAATGTGATTTTATTCCGACGTTTCGACGTCCTACACAGGTCGTCTTCATCAGGGTAAATAACACTGAATGCGACTAGCACAGTGCACGATAAACAAAGAAAAAAAGAATAGAACGCAAGCACGTCACAACGCAACGAAAACACCGCGCGATAACAAATGATTGGCCCTCTAATCTTTAAGCAGGTGCCTGTAGCACGCTGGAAGCATCACGTCTGTTTTGATGTTCATTGTGTTGCCCCGTTGGTGAATATTCCATGACTCAAGAAATAGTCTTTTCCTGTAGTCAGGCTCCCGGGCCACAACAGTGCCACATTGAAATCAATACGGTGGCCTTGTGATACCGCATGATTGGACAGGGCCGACTTCTTCGCGTCGCTGTTGGCAACATCCCGTTGATGTTCTTTTCGGCGGGTGTTGAGTGACCTTCCAAACTATAAACTATAATTTGCTTTTACTTACATTTAGGTTTAGGGAGTAAAATGTATTTGGGTGGTTTGGAAAAATGTTGGGTTACCATTTTATTACTTTTGCCATTTTTAATAGTTTTGATCTCGAAAAAATTGATTTTATTGATTTTATTTTTTTCATATGTATATATTTTTTGCATAGTATGTTAAAATCATTGTTTTTATTTCTCAGGATAGTGGTGACTATCCATTGATTGCTGCTGGAACTTATTACAGAAAGTTTAGATCAAACTTTTGTGATTTTGTTCAGGTAAATTAGAAAATTTTGGTTTAAAAACTGCAATGCTAGTTAAGTTAAGTTGTATTTTATGGTACAAACAATCTGGTATATTTATATCAAAGTTTCAGATTTGTTTCATGCAATTAAACAGACTTTTTTAATAACAAATAATTTTGAAGGATTGGGATTCATTTCAACAAACACATAAAATTGGGCACATTTTTATTGCAGGCCTTGGTTAGGCAGTGTCAATATCAAATTATATATGATCAGTACATGATGGATAATGTCTTGACTCTGCTCACTGAATTAAGCAACTCACAAGTTCGAGCTTTTCGTCACACATCAACTCTTGCTGGTATGTATAGAACAATTCTTTTTTAATATTGCAGGCAGTAAAGGTGTATATTTGTAAATTTGTTTTTTGGAGAAAAAAAATTGCTAAAAAATGTCCTAAGGGCAATTAAACAAACCTAGAACCCCTAAACAAACCTTGATCCCCCCCCCCCAAGTGTAAGTTTGGACAACACACAACGGCAATATGACTCCGAGCGCAACAAAGCACTGAACAAACGTGCGTCTGAAAAGCTTGATATTTTGCTACAAAAACGAAAGGAGGTAACCCCCCCCCCGGTGTATATTTGTAAATTTGTTTTTTGGAGAAAAAAAATTGCTAAAAATGTCCTAAATGCAATTAAACAAACCTAGAACCCCTAAACAAACCTTGATTCTTAATATAGAATGAGATTCTTAAAACAGTTTGTTTAGGGGTAAGAAAATCAGATAAAAAAATATGTATCTATGACTCGGACTTTTTTATTCTTTTTTTAATTTTGCTATTTTTTTCACAAAAACATTTGTGTCATGGTAGCTTAAGAAATCTTTCGCAGCCCATGTTTGTTATGCCTGTGTCGTATTGAAAAATGCAAATTGTTTTTTTAGCAATGAAGCTAATGACTGGTTTGGTGAATGTTGCATTGGGATTAAGTGTAAGTTTGGACAACACACAACGGCAATATGACTCCGAGCGCAATAAAGCACTGAACAAACGTGCATCTGAAAAGCTTGATATTTTGCTACAAAAACGAAAGGAGGTAGGATATGTAAAATGTGCAAAATAAGTCAAAAACTATTTTCTTTTGGCATGTTGGAATGGTTGTCAAAAGTAGCCGACTACACGGATTTAAACAATATGTATTTTGAACTGACATAATGTAAGATTTAGTAATCATACTTATTGACAGTGAAAATACCTAAAAATAGCAAAAAACACCTGTTTTGTAGTGGTGGGACGAGTACTTGGTATCAATGGTATCGAATGATGTCAGTGGTATCGATACTCGTACTCGGTATCAAAATATTTTGTCCCAGTTTTTGATTCCAACATGCGAGTACCGAAAGCCCATTTACATCATAAGAATACGATATTTGCTTCGGACAGAACAAAATTGGAAAAAAGTTCCGCCAGTTTACGTATATCTTTTTCGCTATCACGTGGAGCTTACATTTTTCGGCATGTGTGTATGCCCCCCGACCATGACAGAATTAGCCAATGATATACAACTAAGTACAACACTACACTTAAGTATTCGATAATCGTACTCGGTATCGAAGGTATATACATGTGGTACCGGTACTCGGTATCGGTACTCGCTTCAAACCCCCCCCCCCGTGGAGCTTACATTTTTCGGCATGTGTGTATGCCCCCCGACCATGACCGATAAATTAGCCAATGATATACAACTAAGTACAACACTACACTTTATTCGGTAATCATACTCGGTATCGAAGGTATATACATGTGGTACTCGTACTCGCTTTAAAACCTGGTTTCGTCCCAACATTACTGTTTTGAATTTCTGTAAAAATGAGTTATTGAACTCAGGTTATTTTTATTCAACAGAGCTAAAAAAATTTTTTTCATTTTTAGCTTGAAGAACAACAAAGTGAAATCGAAAACATGCTTAATGGCATTTTTAAGGTATGTGACAACCTACTGCGAAAATCGGCATGTTACGTCTCCTACTCATGATTTCTTAAACAAACCAACACATTAAAAAACCCCCCCCCCCCCCCCCCCCCCCCCCCCCCCCCCTCGCCCATCATTACTGTTTTGTATTTCTTTTGTATAAATGAGTTGTTAAACTGTTTTTATTTTTATTCAACAGAGATAAAATAATTTGTTTTTTAATTTTTTAGCTTGAAGAACAACAAAGTGAAATCGAGAACATGCTTAATGGCATTTTTAAGGTATGTGTCAACTTACTGTGTAAACCGGCATGTTACTTCTCCTACTTATGATTTCTTAAACAAACCAACACATTAAAAATTAACCAAATCACTTGTACGTTTGGGTGAGCTTCAGGCATTGAAAGCTAACCTAAATTTTTGAAACATGTTTTATCTTACATTCAGGGAATCTTTGTGCATCGCTATCGTGATTACATTGCCGACATTCGAGCTCTCTGTATGGAGGAAATTGGAACTTGGATGAAAATGTTTCCAAAAGTTTTCCTAACTGACAGTTACCTAAAATATGTAGGTTGGACACTTCATGACAAGGTACTGATAATGAATGTTGGTTCTCTGTTTTTATTTACTTCTTATTTTTTGCTTTGATTTTATCAGAAAAAATGGAATTTTGTTTTTGCATTTCTGTTTTATAAGATAAATTTGTCAATTTTTTTAATACATTTATGAATCGAAAAATATTAGAAGTGTTATGCATGTCTGTGCAATAAGCACCTGCATCTTTTCATTAGTCATAGGGTGCCATTTCTAATCTGGAAAAATAGATTTGTTGGAATTAGTAACAATCAGTAGGACTCAAGGTATTCAACCCCTTGAATGAATTGCTTACTAATTACTGCTTTAACTTTTTTCACAGCAAAAGGAAGTAAGACTGAAATGTCTGAACACACTCATCGGTCTGTATGCCGATACAGAAATGACCAGAGACCTGAAACTTTTCACAAGTCGCTTCAAGGATCGGATTGTCTCTATGACTCTTGACAAGGAATATGATGTTGCTGTGCTTGCCATCAAACTTCTTGTTTTGATTCTTGTGTAAGAACTCTTTTCCTGTTTAAAAGCCTAAATTAATTTCTAACTTGATACACAAATTGATGGTCTTAGCTTTTATGATGTCTTAATCTATATCGTGACACTTGTGGTATCTTCTTTTTCAGGTTGTTTGCACACAATAGGCATAAAAAAGTCTGGCACATATGGCTACTGGGCTGGTAATACTCTTAAGTTCCACAAAATGTGTTTAGAGCTGTTTGAAAAGCAAAATATTTGGCAAAAGAGTTTTTAGTTGCGTCACGGCCGCCATGCAGTACATATATGTTAGTGAACATGTTCACAGCCGCATAAACTCGTCTCTGTGCGGCCGCAAGGTTGTGCACCCCTGGTGTAGCCTCTACGCGGAAATGATGTGTAAACAATAAATGTATGCACGTATACCATTTATTGTGACTGACATGATAACGCAAAAATTTTCCTGACCCCAAAATTATATTTCAAAAGCCCTGATCTAGTGCAGTGCTTAAGTATCAGCCAAAACTGCAAACATTCTGTTTGGTCAAACAGCGAGCATCTCACCTTAGTGCTCAACTGAGCATGCTTGGTGCATTGTAACATCACAAACATTAACGTTTTGTAGCTTTCCATGTTCCTTCTGTCAGCAGCGGTGTAATAAACTCTACAGGCCCCAGAAGTTTGGTTAACCTTTCGAAAACTTGTTTCGTATGTTAGCAGGGCATAAATATGTAAACCTAATACTCGGGTCAGTTCATGCAAGTGCTAAACTGAGCAGCGAGCATCAAAAACAGCGATGCTCAGTACAGAGTACTTGGGGTCTGGCTCAGCTTGGTCCATCCCTAGCAGTGCTGTTAAACCTCTATGTCGCAACCCAAAAGTTGCTGGCCAGTAAACTTGGTTGGGTTGTCGATTACAGTAGTTGAAGAACCTGTCATAATTGAGTACTTCCTTGCACACATTTCTTGAACGTTTCAGACTTTGTAATTTAACAAATGGCTCTGTTACATTCATACACTTCTTTTGTTGCCTCAGCTTCACTATGATTTTATGCTAAATGTTTTGCTCCCCCTAAGTAAAATGTTAAGGACCACTGATATGGTAGTTGCAAAAAAGAGAATTGAATGTTCTTTTTTAGGAATTGTGGCTACGACAGCCCTGTACTGACATCTGGTGACAGTGAAAGTGTGTATCAGCTGGTATTTTCTTGCCATCGACCTGTTGCTATAGCAGCAGCTGAATTTCTTAACAAACAGCTGTTTGCAGATAAGGTAATTTATATTTTCTAGCTCTTTTCTAGCACTTTCAAGTTTAAACTACGCATATGAAAGGTTAAAAAAATGTTGTCTTTACAATATCACTGGTGGTGTGTATTGTCTTTCTTGATTGTCAAAAGTTGCAATTGTTTTGTTTTAGGATGTGAATCCTGGATACACGAAGAGAGGAAGAAGGCGCAGCCCTAATGCCCCACTGATATCTGATCTTGTCATGTTCTTTATTGAGAGTGAGGTATGCAAAAGAGTTATAATGCTTTTTTTTTTTTAAATAAGTTCTTTTCCATGTAACATCTTGAAGTTAGGTTTGCGCTCCTGTAGAACAGAGATATTTGCAAAAAATCATTACCAAAAAGTTAAAGAAATGTGTACATAAAAATACCAATTATTTTTTGTCATGTTTCTTGGTTTGCCCAAGTGTAAGAAGGGTTTGAACTATTTGGTTTGGTTAAAATTTCATCATTGTTTTAAAATAACTCTTGAGTGCTACTAAAAATTAGTGCAGGGAAAATATCAGATCATTTTACAGCAGCGTGTGACTATTGGCAAAGAATAAACATGATTAAATACATAAAGCTAAAATCATTAGAGAAGTTGCCAATATTCTTGCTGTGTAATGATGACATACGGGGCATTGGTATCAATATCAAAGGCATTATTTTTTGGAATATCAATATGACTAGAATTATACAATACTGGTAGCATAGTTTCATTTCTACTTTATAATGTGAAACCACTTGAAACAGAAACCAACTTAGCCTGAAAATTTTAGAAGCAGCTTGTGTGCGGGCTGTTGTGCAAATATTTTATGGAATTAAGAATCATTGCCTTTTTACAGTTACACGAGCATGCAACCTATCTAGTGGACTCTCTCTGGGAAGTGGCTGGCCCCATGTTAAAAGACTGGGAATGTATGTCTGACATGTTGTTGGAAGAGCCAGCCAATGACCGTGATGCTCTGGATGAGCGACAGGAAAGTGCCTTGGTTGATATTATGGTTTGTTCTGTAAAGCAAGCTTCAGATGGCGTTCCTCCTTCTGGAAGACAAGGCTATAGCAAGGTTTGTGGTTTTAAGATAAAGCATTGGTTCTTAACCTGTGGTATACATAGCTTTTTAGGTGGTATGCAAGTAGCTTTGTGTTCAATTAAAGTCAGATCAAGAAGTCTCGTTGTCTGGTGGTGCGTGATTCATATAGGGTTTAGAACTAGTGATGCACCGAAGTTTCAGTTGGCCAAAACATTTCGGCCGAGTACGCCAGCCTTTTTTGGTTTCGGCCCGAACGGCCCTTTTGAACTTTTTGATTGCTTGGAAATAATACCTAAACTTTCATTTTCGCCGAAACATCTTAAATGAACTATTTGTGGTATCTATAAAATACGAGCCGTGTTGTCTGCAAAATATTACAAGTTTAGTAAAGCTTCTGCATTGTGAAAGTGAGTTTGGTTTGTCATAAATGAGTTTACTTGCATCAACAACTCAAGGTTCAGTTGAAAATGTCCATAAGAAAGGGGATTTTGATTTGGCCTGATTCGGCCGAAATTATTCGGCCTCATGTCCGAATATTCGGTTTCGGTCAAAACCTTTTTAGGCGGGTTCGGTGCATCACTATTCAGAACCACTAAGATATAGATTATAGAATATGAGAATAGCTTCTTCTGTTATTGATTGGGTGAAAAATAAACATATTCTTACACACTTTTGAAGACTTTTCTAAGACATAAACTTTTTTTCTTTAACATGTCTTGCTAAAATGCATTCAAATATATCAAAAGACAATTCTACTTACGGTTGGTATGGTTAGGTAGGTAGGTAAATGACCTGTCTGTAATTATTGTGAAAATCCCTATAGTTATTGGATGTTTTGTTTGGCCAACTATAAACTTTTTATTTAAACGATCGGTGCTGGTGCTGTTATATAACTTAGACTTTATTCAACATTTTTTTAGTTAGATATTGACCGAAATTTGCCGTTCTTAGAAAATTGCTTCTCGAGATCGTAAAACAGCAATCGAGGACAAAGTACGTCTAACCGAGCATTTTATCGTTGCTCTGCCCAACCTGTTGAAGAAATTCCATGTGGACAAAGAAAAAGTTGCTTGCCTTTTACAAATTCCAAGATATTTTGACTTGGAGTTCTACACAACCAGCAGGTCAGAATTTGAGGTTTGCCCAATTTGCAAATGTTGTATTTGGCCGGGCTCACGAAGTCATGTTGATGCTTTTTGCACCATAAAGTATGCTATTTGAGTGTTTAAACATCAGTGGCGAATGATGTAAAAATGGGTTAATCAACATAGGGAAAAAATATGTTCTGTGTTTTGGATTGTTTCAGGAAGATGTGGCTTATGTAATGAACACACATAATTAGTGATACCAATATATTGTTGTTTTTTGAGGAAATGAGGCTAGAATCTTTTGCAAATTTTACTAGTGGCTGTCATCTCAATATAAGAGTGCTTGGTTAGCAATGAAGTCAAGCCAATAAAGTAGTGGCCTCTAAGCTAATTTGTTGTATTTGGCCCACCTGTGTTAAAAGTTGCGGACTCATTTTTCCTAAAATACTCACATTTAAACTTAGTATGCCCATTACGTAATATTGAAGACAGTTCTTCACTTTTACCACTTGGCTGTGCCTAAATCCTCACATAACATACATGGCACTATATACAGATTACTTGCATATAAACTTAATTTGGCATTGTCAACATTTGTTTAAATAGCAACTATTGTCAATTTAATTAAAACATACCAAAAGTATTCATTTAAAACTAATTATAAATTTAACATACACTATTTTTTATTATTTTAGGTTGGAAAAACACTTGGATGATTTGCTTGCACAGATGGCTGTTGTTGTTGACAAACACACAGATTCTGATGTACGGTTTTTATGATGTCTAAATACTTTTCTAGTTATACCACAATGTAAATGTAATTTGTACCAGAAAATCCCCCCAAAAATGTCTAATCTATAGTTGGTGATGTTACGTAACCACCAAGATTTTATGTGGGCAAAACTCGTTTAAAATGATACAGCCAGTTTCTTTTAGTTTTCCCCCCCCCCCCAGATGGCTGTTGTTGTTGACAAACACACAGATTCTGATGTACGGTTTGCATGTTGTCTAAATACTTTTCTAGTTATACCACAATGTAAATGTAATTTGTACAAAAAATTCCCCCCTAAAGAGTCTAATCTATAGTTAGTGATGTTACGTAACCACTAAGATTTTATGTGGGCAAAACTTGTTAAAATGATACAGTCAGTTTCTTTTAGTTTTTAAAACTTTCCAAACTACAAAATCCACAGAAGTTGCCACATTTTACAAACCTTTGTTTGAAACCTTACATGTAGGTATAATAATATTTCTTATTGTCATCTCATTTCATTGTAATATGAAAGGCTTGTTGAACTGTTTTAATGATCTGTGTAAACTTATTAAACTCTTATCTCAAAGAAACCACAATATATTACATAAAGACCACAAAATGAGATTGTTGGAGCAGATGCCCCTTGACATACAGTGTTTGGAAGTTTTTGTCCCAAATTTTAATTTTATAGTTATCATCGTCAATTGTTTGTTAACAATTATATAGGTATTGGAACAAGCTTCTAGCACTTACTACCACTTGTGTGATGAAGAGTATGCGATATACAGCAAAGTTTCAGTTGCAAGAAGAGCTGTCATTGACACCTGGATCGAGAACTTTAATTTGGCACTAGGGATTTTCAAAGAAGCGGTAGGCAAATGTGCAGCAATTTTTTCGTTGGTTCCCCCCCCCCTGAAGAGTATGCGATATACAGCAAAGTTTCAGTTGCAAGAAGAGCTGTTATTGACACCTGGATCGAGAACTTTAATTTGGCATTGGGGATTTTCAAAGAAGCGGTAGGCAAATGTGCAGCATATTTTTTGGTTGGTTTTACTATATTGTGCATGAAATACTTGGTTTTTTAACCTATTATTATATGAACACCCCCCCCCCCAAAATCCACAGAAGTTGCCACATTTTACAAACCTTTGTTTGAAACCTGACATGTTGGTATAATAATATTTCTTATTGTCATGTTATGTCATTGTAATATGAGTCCCCCCCCCCCCAACCTGTGGTACGCGAAGGTTTTTGAGGTGGTATGTGAGTATAGCTTCCGTGTTTTTCACAAAAACTAGGTGCGCCCTGAAATGACTTTCGATGCGCTGTTACTGTTAGCCCCCCCCCCTCCAAGTGGTACGAGATCGTAAAAAGGTTGGGAACCCCTGGTTTACATGGTCAGTGTAAACTTATTAAACTCAAAGAAACCACAATATATTACATAATACATCACCACAAAATGAGATTGTTGGGGCAGATTTAACCTGCAGGCCACTGGTTTGACACCCCTTGACATACGGTGTTTGGAAGTTTTTGTCCCAAATTTTAATTTTATAGTTTTCATCG
>QLIY01001410.1:6626-39243 GCA_003260075.1 Phallusia mammillata | reverse complement strand
ATTCATATGTTTTTGTTTGTGGGATTCGTTAAAATGAGAGTTTTGTGTAAGAGACGGTGCAAACCATTCATTGTTAAAAATTACTGACCCGTGGTCAATTGATGTCATTATTATGTTGATGTGCGACATTGGAATATCTCTTGCTGTGCACAAGTCTATGTGTGTGAGGAAGTTCGAGCAATGAACATATGTGCCCATGTGTATAATGTGGCTCTTTGTGGTAACACAACAAAAAATGTGGCTCTTAGGCTCTGACCGGTTGGCCACCCCTGTACTATACCGTCACAGACTTGTTTGGGTGATATGATTAACTTTTTATCCAAACACTGAAAACATCTGAACTGTTTATTGGCGAAACAAAAATCAGATTTATCAGAACATTGAGCCACGGAATCGTACAAGTTGATTTGAGGCAAAACGCAAACTCCTTGTCTCGATGAACCAGAGCATTTGAATCAAAATCCTGACTTGATTTCGTCGCTATTGTCACTGCAACCATCAACTGAGTCACAAAAGTCGCCGACAGATGTAACATTTCGGTTTTCACAAATAAAAATATTTTGACAGAATGTTTGTGTTTTATTGCAGTTCGAAAAAATGCAAATTTCTTTTTCGCTTTCGCAACTGTTAATGTCTTCAGCACAGGATTGATTGATCACTGTAACGCACTCTGGTGAAATTGTGGAATGTACAAGATACTGTGCAAACTGTTTACTCTTACAAGTTGTGGCAAACATTGTGCAAGATTGACAAGTGAAGTTAGATACTGTACAAAGTTCGTCACTTCCATCATGGCAATCTTTAACGCCATCACGCAACCAATTGAATGGTATGCATCTGCCTGTAGATGGACAGTGTGTGTTACTGTGATCACATGGACATCTTGGGTAAATTCCAGAACAGTTACATGTGTAATGTGTCTCGTCGCTTCCGTCAACGCAGTCACGATTTCCATCACACAACAACGACCTGTCAACACAACTTCCCTCCAAACCATTGCATTGTTTTGTACCAACGCATGAACATTGAAACTTTCTGGCTGGGCAAACGCAATCAACTTCATCACTCCCATCTTCGCAGTCACGGGTTCCATCACATTGCATTATTTTCCTGATGCAACCATAAAAAGTTGTGCAGTTCTTTGTTTTGTAGCAATCGCACTCAAACATATATTCAGGACAGGTACAATTATTTTCATCAGTCATATCTGTACAGTCGTTCCATCCGTCACATTGTCTTAACTCACTTATGCAACCAAGGTCAGTTGTGCAGTTGTTTGTTTTGTAACAATTGCACTCCAGTGTATATGCTGGACAAGAGCAATTAAATTCATCACTCCAATCTCCACAGTCATTTCTTCCATTACATATGTCGTATTTACTGATGCATCCACCGTAATCAGTTGTGCAGTTCTTTGTTTTATAACAATCACATTCAAACTGATAAGATGGACAAGTACAATTAACTTCATCGCTTCCATCTAAACAATCCATCCTTCCATTGCACTGCCAGTATTTGCTGATGCAGCCATTATTGTCAGTTAAGCAGGTCCCTGATTTGAAACAATCACATTTGAATTTATGAGCTGGACAAGAGCAGTTAACTTCATCACTCCCATCACCACATTCAGCCCTTCCATTGCAGTGCCAGTAATTTCTGATGCAACCCCAGGGGGATGTGCAGTTGTTTGTTTTGTAACAAGCGCATTCGAACTGATCAGCCGGACAAGTGCAATTAAATTCATCACTCCAGTCTCCGCAGCTATTAAATCCATCACATTGCCAGCTTTTGTTGATGCAGCCATTTCCAGTTGTGCAGTTGCTTGTTTTGAAACATTTACACTCAAACTCATCCGCTGGACAACTGCAACTTTTTTCATCACTGCCATCTAAACAGTTTATTTCTCCGTCACATCTTTTTAACGGTGGCACGCAACCAACAACACCTTTGCAAGTATTATTCCAGCAGTCACATTGAAACCAGGTATTTTTGCAAATGTCACTTAACTCGTCGCTCCAATCACCACAATCATTTTTCCAAGTATTTATCTCCGCCATTGGAATGCCTCCTCGTCCGTTTACACACCGGCCAAACTTGAGACAAGCACATTCGAACATTGAAGAAGGACAGGTGCAGTTTGGACCACGGTATGGGTACTCACACACCGATAGATTCTGAGGTTCTGAGTTTTAAACAGAGAAAAATTTTGCTTTTATTGTTTTTATTCAGTCAATCTGAGTAAACCGTTTTCAAACATTCTAGTATTTATTTCAAAATGTGTATAGTGTTTAGTACAATATTTGTGGTCTAAGCTAAATGCACGGTGAGTCAGAGTGTATACCTTAGCAAAATTATTTTTTCAGTTTACGCGTAAGTTTTGTTTTATTTCGAAAATACTCCCAGAATAACATGTAAGATAATTTCAATCAGTTTTGTGGGATAATCCCACGGTATATACAGGAGCAGTTTTTACATCATGGACAAAATGAAAATAATGCTACGATTGTGCGCGAATAATTTTTTAAGTACCCGTGATGAAACTTTGGAGCATTGCTAGATACAGAAGACTTTCATTTTAGAACCAACTATGCTATACCTTCAAGTAGGCTTCGCATAAAATGTTGGCATTTCTTGTCTATGCAAAACATAAGTTCCAACCCATCGATAAAGCCTCGTGGACGCTATTTCGTGTCCAAAATAATGCAGAGGTTTTTGGGAAAAACTCATCTTAAGAATCCTATCAATGTCGGAGGCTGACAAAATTGTTGTTCGGCCCTGTGCTGTTAACATTCAAATTAATTTCTATCGAACCTACTTGTATAAGGGAGGGGAGCAAGACTTATATCTTCTCCTGGACATTCTCCTTCCACGCATCTAATGACAACCAGTAGGAAAAACAACCTCAACATTATTAGGATTTCTTTGCAGTAACTTTTAATAAAAGGGTTAACTTCTGAACAAATATACGTAACAAATTTAGTTCAACAAACAGCACATTGCAAGGCTGACACATGAGGTTTGTGTTTAGATACAGCAAACTGTGTTTCATACATGGCTAAAACGATTCCAGCTAATTTATCAGGCTAGCAGATTCAAGCATTACAACTAAAAGCAACTTAACTGTTATTATAGTCAATGTATTCAGCGTCAATCATACGTTTTACATGTCCAGTTTTGTTCGCAAGTATGCTGTACTTCACGTAAATCCAACTGAACCTCAAAATAATGCACGAAAACCTGGAAATGAATTGATGACAACAAAACTTCTTTGCCACTGTCACTAATTGCAGAATAATATCCACTCCGGTGACAAGCCAATTAATGATAAATCAACCTGGCTACAACGTCAAAGCCCTTTGAAGCCAAATCCCAGTTCATTAAAGCACTGCACGATAGTTGAACAGTGGAAACTGCCGTTTGATCATTTTGTCAAACACTATATTTCATACATTTTTGAAGAACGCCATCTGGGTTAATTTTTGGTTACGTTTTGAAACGAAAGTGGTAAAAAAATATTTCACAGAACCCTGTAAACTTGTTTTGTTACCTAGGTTACCAGGCTATTCCGTTTGATTCAACGATATGTAAACGCACTTATTAGGCCTTACTTACTATATGATTTGTAAGTGGTTGCCGCAATCGCTGGTCTGCATTGAAGTTTTAAGCCTTACCTCAGTAGTTATTATTTGTTTATAATAGCTATTTTTCATAAAATCGTTTTGCATGTGCTAATTATGCTTGCGCACTTGTTCTAGTCAGTATGCGGAGAAAACAAAACAGATTTTGGAGCAGGAAAATCACGAAAACACGTCAAGCTGGTGAAATAAGTGATAGTTTATTTACGTCTGCTCGAAACCCAAAACAAACCGTCCCATAAGCCAAGATCACCGAGCCACATATTACATGAGCTTGCAAGTTTCAAGGAAGTCGTGCATGAACCAACCGCTTTGATTGATTGTCTAAAACAGGGGTGGCCAACCGGACAATGCCTAAGAGTCACATTTGTTATTGTGTTACCACAAAGAGCCACATTATAAACATTGGCTAACATGAGCTTATTCTAAATGTCGCACACAAACATAATAATGACACAATTTGACTTGGGGGGGGGGGGCTCGTTATGAAAACACATGGTTGAAAATCCGATGTCGATATAATAAGTCTTGCTGTTTGATCAAAACAAAGGATTTGCTCAGCGAAACTGATTGGGAATGTAGGTTAACCGTAAAAAGTTATGCAGTACCAAGCTCCAAATGATATGTTGCTACTTCAGTAGACTTGTAAAATTAAGTCGAAAATCTGTAAAATCATATACAGTCAAATTTCGATACTATGCCACCTTGATATTATGCCACCTCGCTACTATACCACTTTTGATCGTCACCAATTAAATTCAATAGAAAATATATTTACTATGCCACCCCTTACCCTTGATAGGGGGGGGGGCAAAGTAGGCGCGAGTTTTACAAAAATGCAAGGTGGTGAAACTAAATTCCTTGCGACGTCACTAATGCATTCAACACCAACAATCGCTCAACTCAAACCCACAACCAATATACAGACTGCCCATAAAATAACGTTGGTCACAACCCGAAAAACAACGGATTAAAACATTATTAATTTTGGAACACGTTGTTGTAAATATTGCTATTGCTTTGTGTCTTATTTGCATTGTACGAAACAATGAGGAATCATTCATTGTTCAACAATTGAATATGTGCCATCATAATCAAGCCATTTACCTAATAAGGTTGCAGTTTCAAGGCAAGGTTTGTGGCCATACCGATAGTAAGTTTGTTTAAAAGCAAAATGTCATAGCCACAAACNAGTTTGACTGTAGTTAATGTGTCAAAATCTATTTGTCAGTTTTCACACAAATACCAAGTGCTAAATTTTTTTTTTTTAATTTAAATTAAATTTTAAAATTATGTCGAAAATCTGTAAAACTACACAGTTTCCGTGACAAATTATATTTGCCAGTATGCACACAAGTAGCAAGCGCCAAGTTTTTAGTTTTGTTGCTCAATGTCGCACGTTATAACCAAATTATTGGAAACTACCTTTTTCCATTGGTAGGCGGCTATAAACAGCCCACAAATGGACACTAATTACAGCTTAATTAAAGCCATGGCGGTGAAATTAAATGTCAACGAATATTAGGAAAGTTCCAAAAATATGCACAAAAGGTTGGCTAACTCGGCGTTGTTTAATGTTATGCAAACAAGCGTTACAATCGTGCACCGCAAACGTGATTTTTCAGGATACGGGCTGTCTGCCTGTCTGTCATTAATCAAACAAACGAAACAGCAACGGACAACACTACGTCTGGCAGCAATCTGTGATCTTACAGCAAACACATTTGATTTGATTGATAGCTTGTTCATTAGTGTTCCTACACAAGTCTTCATTTGTTTGGTTACATTCGTAGTGACTTATATGGAGAGAAGCGTAATGCAGGTCAATTATGGTTAGGTTTTTTGCTGCTTTCGCATATTTCACAAGAATGTACGCCGAGGTGTATGAACGAACTGTCGCAATCAAACAACATAAAGCTGTGTGTTATTGAAACAATGATATTGTGAATGTGAACAGTCATTAGTTGATTTCAGCAACAGAAAGTGATTATACTGAACAATATCAGACCCTCCAACAGACAGCATGGTCATTGACGATCACTGTTTATGACAAAAACTAGGAATGGAAAATATTTTCTAAGTAACAGAATCAGAATTTACATGGAATTTATATATATTTCGACTAACTGACATCTTCAGTTTCTTGTTCAGATACAATCTTTTTAACAAGAAAATAAAGATGCCAACTAGGCAAAATAGAAATATTTTTCCTGTTATTTCATTGACTGATTCTGTTACTTAAAAAATATTTTCCAATCTCAGTTATGTCCAGCAAAGTTTAGTTTGCAACAGAAGAGGCGATTCACAGTTCCTAATTTGCATTTTGATTTAAGTGAAATATTCTATGTGCACAGTTTTGATCCAAAGCTCGAAATCCAAGTCAAGTTTATTTACATTGTCACCTCATCACATTATCACCGTTGAACAGTTACGTTAAAGAGCAGGGATATCGAAAAAACATGGGTTATTGGGTCAAGTGTCCTAAAACGTGCAGTTAAAAATCAAGAACAATATTCTCATCTCAGGACATTTTGAAAACAAACCTTAAAAGAGTGTGGGGTTAAAATATTAGGTGGTTTTGTTTGTTTTGTTGCAGACCCCATTAAAATTTTTCTTGCGGTGCAAACTAGCATGTTACAAAAGAAATACGCAATCTTTGTTTTTATTTCTTTTATTATGTTATACTATTGGAAAAAACGGATCAAGCAAGGGGCAAAATACAAAACGAAAATGCGTCTGGAAGGAAAAACTGTCTTAATTACAGGTCGGAAGATTTCAGATTTGCTTTTTATGTTTCGTAAACACGACATTTACATAAAGGCGGAAATTCTGGCGTTGGCAAATCAACGGCAATTGAGTTTGCAAAACTTGGGGCAAAAGTCATCATAGCTTCTAGAAATGTGCAAAAATCTCGAAAAGCAAAAATGGAAATTATCGCAGAATCTGGGAATTTTGATGTAAGTGTTGTTATTTGTTTGTCACTTATTTTTCTGACTTTTCGTATATAAGCTTTTCAGGTTTTTGCAATGCATTTGGATCTTGAAAACTTTGAATCAATCACCTCATTTGTAAAGGAGTTCGATGATCAACAAGAATATCTTCATTATCTTATAAATAATGCTGGTATGTACGTAATTATCCTTTTTTGATAAAATTTGCTTAAAAACGTTTTGCCACCTGGATTCTGTCGTAACCTACACGTTTAACAGTTATGTACGTGAAGGGTTCTAAAACCTGTTGCGTCCCTATTTACGGCTTCGTAATTGTTTTAGTGCAATTGTGTAGCTATGTTTTCTTTCACCACCCGAAGTATATAGAGGGGTTACTAGACGTCCGGAATTTTCTGGACAACCCCGGAATTTTGGCGTAAAATTTGTGTCCGGAAATAATGTTTAAAAACATTCGTAATGTCCGGAATTTTAGCGACTAGGTCAGTAGTTCTCAAACTGTGCGTCGCGACGCCTTGGTGCGTCGTTTCAATTTTCCAAGGGCGTCGCAGAATAGTTCCGTTTGGTGGCTGAACTCAGTGACACTTTCAGGCGGTTGACGTATATCTACGTCCAAAGACTTTTTGCATAGAGTGCAGGTTGACCTAAATGAACGTCAAAAGTTTTTGATCAAAAAATGGGGCAGCCCGTTAATGTACGTCAAAGTTAAACAGCTCAAGTGCGTGAGCGGTGGGTGTCTGTGGCGACACTTGGCAGGCCTTAAACTTGGTTTTAAATTCCTTTTTGACTTTTATTTGCTGGTGCTTCGCAAGTCCAGAAAACTTTTCCAAAGGCGTCGCAACAAAAAAAGTTTGAGTACCACTGGTCTAGGTGCATAACCTATATTTTATGGGGTACTTAAAGGTTTGCGTTTTAACTGTTTTCTGTGCTGATTTTAATGCAGGATGTACCCTACCGCGTAAATTCATGCGAAATAACACTTTATCAGCGTGGAATGAAGGCCATTTTGAAAGCTTACAATAATCTGTTAAAAGCACGGAAGTTAAAAAAAAATTCTGTTTTGTACCTTCATTAGAAAAATGCGATTTTACCTCTGTGATCGTAATGAAATTTTGCGAAAAAATGGACTGCTTGGGTTGGTAACGTGTAACAATATGCTATATAACTGGGGGGGGGGGTTCTGTTTTGTACCTTCATTAAAAATATGCGATTTTACCTCTGTGATCGTAATGAAATTTTACGAAAAAATGGACTGTTTGGGTTGGTAACGTGTAACAATATGCTATATAACTGATTGGAATGCAACTTTGATGTCGCCAAAGATATTTATTGAAACCGTCAGGAATTTAAGTCACACAGATATTGTAAACCTATCATATACTTAACTCAACTCAACTCAATTGTATCAACAGGTGCTGTAGGGGTCCATGGTTTGTCAGAAAGCGGTTACCATCGTGTTTTTGTCATCAACCATCTTGGTCCATTTCTACTTACGCATTTGCTGATGAAAAAGATGAAAAAGCAGTCACTAAAAGATCCAGTGAGGATTGTAAACGTTTCTTCTAACATGTACATGTAAGATAGTGTTGTTCGTTTCGATCTTGCTAGAGTAGTGTTTACCAGATTTTTGAAATTTTATTTTTTGTTTGGGCAAAACTGCAGACTAAAAGCTCAAAGTTTTACTAAGAAGTAATTTAACACTTTAATAACGTATCAAAAAAGTATTTAAACTTAACACGATATAGTAGCACGTTCTGAAAAGTTATTTTTAGAGGCGCAATTGAAAATCTCCCACAAAAACTTTCGTTGTAGCCGGGTTGACATTGACATGAACCCCAAAATAAGGACAAACGAAATTTTTTTTATATACATTATTTTTTTATTATTAAACGAACGTCTTTGAATAAACCTTTGTATTTATACGAGCCATGACATATCACATGCCATATATTTTGACACAAACAATCTGTTAAAATATTTTAGTGCATCTCACGACAGCTCAGGTCTGTATGTTTACTTTTACTTGTAGCAGGGATTTGACTTGTAATGGTGGAAAATAAGACAAAATAAGGACTCAAATAAAAAACGAGGACAAATCTTCAAATTATGGAGGGTATGGCAACCCTGGTGGTAGCATATACCCCGACGGCGTTTATATTATCTCCCAACGCCACAAGAAATACGGTTTTTGATGCTTATATTACTGTTAATGATGGTTCTTATTCAAGTCTGCTTTAAGTTGTTGAATGCTCTCTGAGAGATGAAGCCGACCTCTAACTTTCAGTTAGATTCTTGAATAGTTTCGACAACTTATTTCGCTTTCACAAAGCCAAGAAAGAACACCTTTTTGAGGCGAAAACATCACTATTTATATCTTATGCTCTCCCTTGTTTTACACACAGTACAACAGTAAACATGTTTCACTTATCTCATAGATCTTTGTTTGTTAATGTTACTTTTAAATAGGCAACGGCCCAACTTTTAGCCATTTTTGTCAGTAGACAAACATTGTACGTTGAATACTTCCAACATGCATTGTGCTTGAAATTTTTTTTTTTAGTTTTGGAAAATTCAATTTGGAGGATATTCGCACAGACGCGATTGGATTAATTAGTGAGGTTCGACGCTATGCACAAACGAAACTTGCCAATATTTACTTTACAAGAGAACTCAACAAAAGACTGCAAGGTTTTAATATCACCACGTACGCGGTACACCCAGGTAGTCGTATACGAATAAGGGCCAGTTAAAACAACTCATCTTATAAATTCGGTTGCTACGGCTACTGTGCCAAATTGAAGGCATGTAAGAAGTTCGTTGGCGTTAATCAGTCAAGTTTTCTAACCATTTGAGTTCTTAAAATTTTTGAACTGAAAATGGGAAATATTTTCTTTTTTTTACGAAATTAGTCGATGAATAGCGTGGAATATTAAATTCGCCTAATGCCATCTTCAGTTTCTATAAAACCACTGGATAAAACATCAATAAAAGAAAAGTAAAAAAACAAAGTTAAACAAAACTGAAGCAAAACAATGGAAACATTGCTAACACAGCCGCTTGCACACTGGTTTGACTAACAACGTCAAGCTGACCCAACAGCGAGTCACGCCTTATCATTGATATTAGATAAAATGGATGAAACACCAAGGAAATTGGGCAACAACAAAAGAAAACGAACAATCAGGGGGGGGGGAAGCATTGCTAACACAGCCGCTTGCAAACTGGTTTGACTAACAACGTCAAGCTGACCCAACAGCGAGTCACGTCTTATCATTGATATTAGATAAAAAGAATGAAACACCAAGGAAATTGGGCAACAACAAAAGAAAACGAACAATCATTCAACATATTTACAACAATACTTTCATACTTAAAACTAAGAATCCCAGCTTTAAACTAAGAATTGTTGCTTGATAGATGAAGACTTTTCTGAAACGTATGTTCATAAGTTTATGAAAACATTCAGTCATTTATCGCTTAGATTTTAAGGAATATTATTTTGTGATTATATTTAATGTTTTCATAAACTTGAGTTATTTACCACAATTCGTAGCCTACATCAGCGTGTTGAGGACAGTAATCAAACTTTTGATAAACTACATGGCGGCGGAAACCAATATGCCATCTTGGCGATAAGTTATCAAACTTGAGAATGCAAAAACGTTAAAAACCTCAAACCAAGAAGCAATTTTATTTGCAGGCACTATCACAACAGATATATGGAGCTGGAGTAACTTGCCATACTTTTTGAAAGTCCCGGGAAATCATTTGGTCAG
Organism: Phallusia mammillata; assembly: GCA_003260075.1. Classification (NCBI taxonomy): domain Eukaryota; kingdom Metazoa; phylum Chordata; class Ascidiacea; order Phlebobranchia; family Ascidiidae; genus Phallusia; species Phallusia mammillata. Next base: position 28,884 of record QLIY01001410.1, on the reverse strand, counting down.
AATATTGTTTTTAAGGTACGGTTTTGAAATAGGGATCACATTTTGGTGCACGCTCATGACATTGCCAACAACTCATTATCTTTACGAAACACAAGGAATTGAATTTGGCCCATCACGACAGGATAAAAACTATCCTTTTACTTAATATGTCAAATATTCTGTCCAAAATCCAAGTAACTAAACGGCTGCCAGCACCGACAGGTACTTTCCCAAACGCATTCTTTCCATTCATACAAGAAACGAAAACCCGGACACCACTGGGTTAGTTCAATTTCAGTTTCATGTTACCGAAAATTCATTTTTCATCATACCAAATCCTTATGTTATGTAACGAACGGCTGATATCCACAGAGAACCGATTTATGCCGCCCAAACCATTTTGTACTGTTCACTGGATGATGAGGTTACGCGGATGAGTGGAGAGTATTTCAAGGACTGCGCACGCGAGGAATTGTGGGAAGTGGCCAAAGACGAAGCTTTTGGAGAAACATTATGGGAAGCAAGTGTGGCGGCTACGGAAAAGTACTTAACTCGGGAGTTGATCTGAAACTACAATAAAGATTTTTGTACCGTTCTTTTTTAACACCTGTCCCTATTTCGTCCGTTTTTGCAGGTTTTGACCAAGCTAGCTAATGTAGCGAAGTTTTCTGACACGTGTATTTTTGTTTTCTTGTTTTGTCCCGCCACGTCATTGTTTTCATTCTCTTTCGTTGTGTCACCTGTATAATTTTTGTGTTGGAACACTTTCACTGTGTCCTCTTAACGGTGATTGGTTGTTAAACGTTAAATACACCGGAATGTGACCCCTGTTCCGCATTCTTAAAATAGGGCGTCGCCGATTAATTAGTTTCCCTTTTTACCGCCATCACCTGCTTGTTGTAATTCAACTTTTTTTGGGGGGGGGGGGGGGGGGGGGGGGGGGGGGGGGGGGGGGGGGGGGGGGGGGGGGGGGGGGGGGGGGGGGGGGGGGGGGGGGGGGGGGGGGGGGGAGCCGTTATTGCAGAGTTCGGGCCATTCACGAATTAGGTAAAAAGTTGAACATTGAACATATTCTCAGACTTACTTTAATAATTCCATAATTCTAGTGTAGAACGCAACCTCCCAGCCGTTTTACTGCTTGTAATTAAACAGTGTTTTATATAGCGGAACGGAAAACACACGATTACGTTTTTGTTGTTCGACAATTTGTTTATTTAGTTACAGTTTACTGCGACAATCTAAGTTTTTTTTTTCCGGAGTTTCTTTCTAAACATTGGCCATTTCTATGTAACGTAACATTTAAAATCATTTTAAACAGAGCTTTAAGCGGACCTGAACCCGAACCCGAATCGTTTTAGAGAAGCCCGTTTGGCTGGAAATTTTGATTGACAGGCCTATAATAAAGAATACATACACAGTGGACAATAATAAACCAGGCTTAAATATAACGGTTTGGGACTGTTGGACATACTAGCTACTTAGCTTGTTTATTATTTTTTATATCGCGGACACAGGAAGGGAAGTCAGCCTGGAATCAAGCCCGTTTGTTCAAAAAATCCTAAACCCAAACCCAGCCCGAACTCGAAACTTGTCCAAAAATCCCGATCCGACTTGCAACTCTGAACTTTCACGCGTTACACCTTTATTTTGTCACATCACGTTCCGTGATTAAAGATAATAGTAATGAGCAAAAATCGTTTATAAATTACTCTTCTTCCAACAACGAATTAGAAAAAAATTAGTATGAATCGTTGTCAAGCTTGCAGGACGAAAATTGCTATTTAAGGGGATCCTTACCCAGTCACCTATTGCTGATTCATTTCTATTTGAAAAAGGAACTTTAGATGTGACAGAGAGGACACTAGACTGATACAGAACAGGTAAAAATGTTGCTCATTTGATCAACAGGGGTAATCAGGCCAAATGACTTGTGCTTTTATCGGTTCTGCATTTAATTAAACAAGATTACAATCGCTAAATTGACTACAAGACATTAACAGCTGTGACAAAAAATTTTTGAAAAAAGGTGAATTTCAGATTATTTTTGATTTTTTTACGCTGACAAAGAACATTGTTAACGCCGGAGAAATGAAACCTACCATGAGTACATCACCCAACATGGAAACTAAATGTGGAAAATAGGTGTAAAACTAGCTACAACAATGACCCACTGTTTTGTGCTAGCGTTTCTGTTGTTTTTCACTTAAAGTAAAGGTAAGTGATGTGGTGTGAAAAATACACAAAATCAAATTGAGTTTGGTGTGATAGTACATTTGTTACAATACGCAAATCGCAACGACTAAAGTGAACAGTGTTGATCGAACCTACCGTTAAAAAAATCGCTCTCTGAAAAAGAGTTTACTCGAAGTGACCCTTGTAAGTTTTTTTAAATCGACTTGATATTGTAGTTTGCTCTTCCGGAAAAGAGTGTTTTTATTTGATAATGGAATGCCAGCAATCTGGCTGTAATTTTTATTGTCTGCAGTTTCAGAGTTTAGACACGATACTCTCAAAACGATGAACAATTATGCTTACTGATTGCAGATCTCGCAACCAGTGTTTTTTAAGGGGGGGGGGGCAACTACCACACCCAGGAGATTCAAATTGTTATTTTAGAATGCCTTCATTCACAGGCGCACTTACTTGACTTAGACGTGCTTATAATGTTCTTGTTTCAGGTTACAAAATCACTACTTGCACAAGCAAATCGGAAAAACCACACATTGTGGGGCCGTTTTCTGTCTGTGATGGAAACGAATGCATTAATATCACAGGTATTTTTTGTTGTTTATTGTCGGGAATTGTTAAATCACAGAATGCCTATGCAGCATTGGTTCAAAAATTTTGCTACGTTAATTGTACTGAACTGGACAAAATATTTTTAGATACTTGGTACTCCAATCACACAGTTTTACACTATCACCCAGTTTCGGTGGGGGGGGGGAAAAAAAAAAATTTTTGCTACGTTAATTGTACTGAACTGGACAAAATATTTTTAGGTACTTGGTACTCCAATCACACAGTTTTACACTATCACCCAGTTTCGGTTTTATTATTTAGTTGTCAACACATTTGGTTGTTATTCGCCACACCAAAACGTGTTTGAGTTTACGACATTAAAATTCGAATCGTGAGTTCCTCATAACGCACGGACCCAGCTGTTGAAAGAGTCACGTTTTTACGGCATCAATTTAAACAGGGTCTAAGCAGGGTTGTTTTGCTTGAGGGAAACGTACGTGCCAATGCAGGCAAAAAATAAAAGCATTTACAACGCAATGTTACATCAGTGTTTCTAAACGTTTTTCTGTCACGGAAACATCATAAATATGTGAAAGATGTGATCCTTGTGGTTTTCTCACTGACAAACAAACTGCAATCAAGACAAACAAGCGTATTTTCTAATTAAACAAATGCTTAACATAAAATTAATACGCATTATTTGTAATGCAGGAAAATCTAGTTGCGCGATTCAAGGATTTCAACAAGGAAAAGGTAAATCTGTTTAAAAGCTGTTAGAATTAACGACTTTATTTAAAGAATCCACGGTTGGTTCAGCACATAATGATCAAAGATAAATGCAAGCCTAATTAATTATACGCATATAAGGCAACGTATGATTTGTTAGAACTGATACACATTTGAAACAAAATCATTCTTAAGACCAAATGTAATAGCAGTTTATTGCTGGTAACTAGCGGGTGTTGTAGTCAGAATGAAGCAATCTTGGTCCTGTTGAGCTCTTTAAATAAACACTCGAATTGTGAAACATAATAGTTCTGAAATGGGCCTAATCGACATAGCCTATCATGAAATATAACTAATTACGGTGATTTGAATTCTTTCAATGTTGGGGGGGGGGACATGCCTAATTAATTATACGCATATAAGGCAACGTATGGTTTGTTAGAACTGATACACATTTGCAACAAAATCATTCTTAAGACCAAATGTAATAGCAGTTTATTGCTGGTAACTAGCGGTTGTTGTAGTCAGAATAAAGCAATCTTGGTCCTGTTTGACCAGCTCTTTAAATAAATTCGAATTACGAAACGGAACAGTTCTGAAATGGGCCTAATCAACATAGTCTATCATGAAATATAACTAATTACGGTGATTTGAATTCTTTCAATGTTGTGCTACAGATTGCTGCTACACATATTATCTGTCAATGTGTTACTCGTCTTTGAATCAACCAATATATCCAGGCAAGCAATGTTATTTATTTTTGCGACTATTTTATGAATTACGCAAGTGAGCCACAAGAGCAAAACTATTTCATGTTTGTGTTTAGCCAAACTGAAATGTGTTTTTTGTTTATATACCTGCTTTTACTATTGAAGATAATAATGCCGATGATTGCCAACTTTTGGGTTCCGAAAAATGGAAATCTGTAAACAAATCTTACGAACGTTTTGCTATAAGAGAACGCTGGTCAAAAACTCCTGGTAGGTTTCTCGGTTAACAAATTAAGAAACAGCTTAGGCATAAAAGATCTCCTTTCTTGTGAGTCATAAATAAAACTAATTACTTAATGTTTTTTATTCAGATGGAACACTGAGACTTGACTTCAATTTAAGTTCATGCGGTTCCGGAACATTACATATTAGAGGTTAGAAAACTAACGCTACAATACTACAGCAATTTGTTTTCACCTAACGATCAAAACTATAGCGTGATCGATCATGTCATTATAATAGTACAATATTTGCAACTATTAAAACTTATAAAGCTACTGGTGAAAAAGTGGACATATGTCTTCGAAAAATAAATTGCAGAACTTGGGTTCTGGCCTTTTTTACAGGTAAGTAGTGTAATACTATTGAAAATGTAAAAATACACATCCCTTTTTTCCCTTTCAGGCATTGGTAATGATATTTCAAACGAAGTGTTGATGTACGTTTACAGCCTGGTCGGGGGGGGGGACAAGTGAGCCACAAGACCTAAACCATTTTCATGTTGGTGTTTAGCCAAATTGAAGTGTATTTTTTGTATATGTAACTGATTTTACTATTGAAGATAATGATGCCGATGATTGCCAACTTTTGGGTTCCGAAAAATGGAAATCTGTAAACAAATCTTACGAACGTTTTGCTATAAGAGAACGCTGGTCAAAAACTCCTGGTAGGTTTCTAGGTTAACAAATTAAGAAACAGCTGAGGCATAAAACATTTCCTTTCTTGTGAGTCAAAAATAAAACTAATTACTTAATGTTTTTTTATTCAGATGGAACACTGAGCCTTGACTTCAATTTAAGTTCATGCAGTTCCGGAACATTACATATTAGAGGTTAGAAAACTAACACTACAATACTACAGCAATTTGTTTTCACCTAACGATCACAACTAGTACGTGATTGATCGTGTCATTGTAATAGTACAATATTTGCAACTATTAAAACTTATAAAGCTACAGGTAAAAAGCGGACATTTGCTTTCGAAAAATAAATTCTTAATAACTATCATTTGCAGCTGTTTACGCCAGAAAGTAATTGAAAACTCAAATCATTTGTATATCATTTGCATGTCGGTTTATTGCATGGAAAGCGGTAAAATGAAAACCTTAAATATATTGAATTTTGATATAATTGGTGGGCTTTTACAGATGAGGCCTTTTATGTCAATCCCAGCTTGGTTATGTCATGTCTACATAGGGTTTGGTAAAAATAATATTATTTGTAATTAACAGCAGAATTTGAACTGAAAGAGATTTGTTACCGAGGGGAGAAGTGCAATGCAGGTTTTTATATTTTTATTTTTAGTTGTTGGAAGTGACAACCAAACCTATCTACCATGTTCAATGAAAGTAAAGTAAACCAATACTGTAGAACATCCCAAACAAAATTTTCGCTCTTTTGTGAGTGTGTTCTTCCTTCCGGCGCCTGAAAATAACCTGGTGAGATTCTTTCCTATTGAACCCCACCCTCTTTCCTTGCACTTGTGGTAAGATTCTAGGACCCACTCTAGGACCCGTTTCATAATACGGTGTAGCTGCGCGTTTAGTTGTGCCATCATTTCCAGCTTGGTAATTCAGTGCAATTGTGCAGCTATGTGTGCTTTCACCAAACGAAATAAACAACCAGGCTCTATATGTTTATATTTTAGTGTTCAACCAAAATGAATTTTTAATTTTGCAGAAACAACAATTTATTTTAACAACAGAACATTAACTTTCAAGAGGTATATAGTTTGAACTTTTGTTCAACAGCAACATTCTTTGCTATGGTAAGAAACACTACGTCTTATTCTTTATGTCATATAGTTTAAAATGATTCTTTTTTGCCTGAAACATACTTGTTTTATTTCAGACGGGGGGGGGGGGGGGGGGGGGGGGGGGGGGGGGGGGGGGGGGGGGGGGGGGGGGGGGGGGGGGATGGAATATTGTACAATGGTATGTGAAAACAGTCAACAGTTTTTTTTTGTACTTTGGCATGATGAAACAATAATGGAATAAAGAATTTGCTGTGGATTTGTTAACTTTGTTTTATAAGTAGACTGTTTGACATATACTAGATTTTGACAGATTGAATTCATTTTCCAAACATTTTACTTGTCGATAAATCGGAGACCATTTAAAGAAATAGTATGACACCAATTAGGGGATCCTTAAGTTAACTGATAGTAAGTCTGATCATCCTCAATCTACAATCTTTTAAACAAAAGGTTTTCATCCAAGTAGCCTGTTCCCCAATTAAACTAAAATAATCTACAGTTTTAACAGAGTTTTGTATATTACCCGGCTTATACATACATTAAGTAAACATCAAACTTTGTGCTTTGCAGGAACCAGATGTGGGCCAGGTAATGACCAAAAATTTTATCATTGCACTGACAGCTGTAGCACGCTAATACGTAAGTAAAAGCAATGCTGATCAATTAATGCCTTTCTGTCACTATGTTTTCTTCACCAAGCGAAATCACCTAAACCCATGCTCAAATCTGTACATGACACGAGTCGCATCAAAGTGATTTCACATTTTCAAACGATTTTCAACCTCGAAATATTAAAGTTTCATTATAAACAAGGCAGTGTTTCCAAATAGGTAAAACCTCTAAAACAAAACTGCCACCTGCAGCACGGCTGTTGTTGCAATAAACACGACTTCAGCATTTCTAAAGTATTGTGCAATACGACAAATCACTTTAAACTAGCACTATGTAAGTTTTGTTTCTAATCAAACTACTTATTAAGATTGTGTGTTTTGTTCAAAGCCTGACAAATTGCGACACAATTATGTTCACGATCAAAACATTTCGAAACTTAAAAAGTGATATGTCACAGTAATTTCTGATGAGGAAAATTCCAATGTCAACTCCGTAGTTTGTACAGTTTTATGTTTTGTTATGCTTATTAGCTGAGCAGCATGCAAGGCAGGTAACGTTGCTTGTGATTCGACTTTCGGCGAATTCCCCCCTGAGCCTGTGTAGCTTGGTTGGTCGGGCGCGGGTCCCGGAAAAACTCGTGAGTTCGAATTCCAGCGCAGGCGATTTTTCTAGCATGTGCCTTGCCATTAGGAATGCTTGGGAGACCAGCTGATTCGGTATTGCGCCTTAAATATGCCTACGTCCATGATTTTCTTTGCTTTTATAACATTGCGATGAACTTCATATTTTGTTTACATAAAGATCCGTCCTGTTCGCCCTTTGTCAATATGCGAGCTGTTCAAGAGATTTGTATGTTGCGTAACATGAAGAATACAACAATAGTATTTAAATCCTTTTTATCTAACAATGTCGAACTTTGGGATAAAAGTAAGTAAAATGCCACAACCAATATTCTTAATCGTAGCTAGAAACGAGACTTTATGGATATCGAAAATTATAAGTGATACATATTTACACATAAAGGGGGGGGGGGGGGGGGGGGGGGGGGGGGGGGGGGGGGGGGGGGGGGGGGGGGATACATATAATATATAAAAGAGTTGTGTAATTATGAAAAGACTTACTTTGACAGTGACTCTATTTTAACGCAGCGTGATCAATTTCAATTCTAAACCACGTACTTTACTAGGTTTGAGGTTTCATGTCATCGATTTCAAGGATTGTCCTTCACGCCTTTATCAGTCAGGTAAGATTACCGAACTTACCGTGTTTCTGATGTTACTGCATACCAAAATAGCAGCTTTATGTAAATGGTGCAATGGAAGCGAACAAAACGTCCGCACACGTTTTGTGTCGGGGGGGGGGGGGGGGGGGGGGGGGGGGGGGGGGGGGGGGGGGGGGGGGGGAATGCAAGACAAAGATTTTCCACATTTAATTTGACTAGGCGTAATTATTGACCTTCTGAAACACATATGCTAGACAGGTGGGCGTATACGACCTAAGCTGCTCAGCTTAAATGATGAAGCGCCAGTTGAAAATAATCTTGCTAGATTTTCTAACCTATGCCTTATACCTCATATGAAACCTTCTATAAACTCGATATACCGCCTCCAACAAACCTTGTGTGTTGTAATTTGTAACTAACATTAAAAATGAATCATAAAAACGACCAGAATAATCTCACTAAAACGCTTAGGATACAAAGTTGGCAAACTTGGTTTCAAAGCAAACGAACTAACAAATACATGCTGTTATGTTATGGGTATTCTATAAAAATCCATTTTTTTAATTTGTTTGTAACATTATTTCTTTGCAGAAGAGTTGTTATTGGAAAAGTTAAAGCACCTCAGGCCTGTTACAGCAGAAGATATGGACAACATTGAAAACTACATAAAATTTGTGTCCCACAACCATTCTGAAACCAACGGAAGCACTTATAATTTGGGAGATGCTCAATTGCACATCACAGTTATCAACATTGATCAGACCACATACAACTCCGTTCTTGAGCTAGGTTCAACTCACATCGACTTCACACTCCAAACAAATAACGTTAGTCGAATTGTTGCTACTGTTTTCGTCTACAAGACAAATACAACAGAAAATGCACAAGTTCAATCGGCTCGTGCGGATTCACTAACACAAACGCGATTCATAGCTTTGAAAAACACAACCTTTATTATTGTTAATGGCTGGAACGTCGATAGAATTCAGAGTTCAAGAAGTCACACTGCAAATAATGATCAACTGCTTGGAAACGCGAGCTTTGTGATACCTTCTGCGTCAACCAAATCACTCTGTGAGGAAATTCAAGCACAACAAAAGAACATGACTAACTTGTTGTTTAAACGAATGCAGCCCATCTGTAACTTTTTTGATAAAGATTCAAAGATTTATTCAGATGTGGGTTGTGTAACAAATACTGACACTGCAACAAGTGTCGTCACTTGCAGGTGTAATCATCTCTCCATTTTTACTGTTCTACTTGCTGTGAAAACCATTACAATACCAAATGGTGTAAAGGTTAGTTGGGATTTTCGATACAGTCAAATACAAGCCACAACATGGTATTTTACGTTTTCATATCTTGTCCTACGTCACAGAAACGACTTCAATAGTGGCGCTAATAGCCACGATAGCAATTCTACAAAATTTTAAAACCAGTGGAGACCGGGTTACCGTCCATATCAACTTGTCAGTAGCTCTTCTGTTTCTTCATTCTGTGAACATACCACATGACCTTGCGGTAACACATGAGTTCTCATGCATGGCTCTTGCCGTTATCAACCAATATTGCTTGCTCACTTCAGGTACGTTTATTTGAAGCCTGACTTCTTAAAATAAGACAAAAATTTTGTGCATAGGAATGTGGTTTCTTGTAGAAGGCGTTCGTCTTTTGTTGGCCACCTCCTTTCCATACACATTTCAAACCACGACACCAAATAGACGGATCAAAATCTTTTTAATAATGGGTTCGATCATTCCAGTTTTTATCGTCAGTGGAGCTGCCGGTTTTGGATTTTAGGGGGGGGGGATACATGAAGCCCCAATCATTATGTAAAGAGTGTCACCAATATGCAAATCCATCTACACCGATTCCTAAGTTTGACAGATGTTGGTTGGATCCTGTTACTCCAATCTTTTATGCTACAGTCGTGGCTCTTCTTGCTGTTATTCTTATCATCAACTTCGTGATCATGTTAAAGACGACTCACGTGATCTTCAACTCGAGAAAGATGCAAAATAGAGGTGAAGATCCTGGAACTGAAGACGCATTGCGAGCAGCAAAATCATTTTTTCATTTTTTTCTTATGCTGGGCGGAACTTGGGTTCTGGCCTTCTTTACAGGTAAGTAGTGTAATACTATTGAAAATGCAAAAATATACAACCTTTTTTTTACTTCAGGCATAGGTAATGATATTTCAAACGAAGTGTTGATGTACGTTTACGGCTTGGTGAACGGATTACAGGGAATTATCGTGTTCCTGATTTTTTGCTTCATGGATCAAGTTATCAGGAAGAATTTTTTTTGCACACTCTTGACATGGGGATGCAGCGCTTAGCCTTAGATAGTTGTAATCAGCTAATTTGATAATCATTTGTCAATGAAATGAAAGGGGGGGGGGTGGATTACAGGGAATTGTCGTGTTCCTGATATTTTGCTTCATGGATCAAGTTATCAGGAAGAAAATTTTAGGAATTAAAGATGTTTTTCGATCAGCAAACGTTGCACTCTCTTGAGATAGGAATGCAGCGCTTTGATAGTTGTAATCAGCTAATTTGATAATCATTTGTCAATGAAATGAAAGGGGGGGGGGGAAATGAAATATGTTTTGACGGAACGATTTTTGCCCACCATTTAGTTCACTAGAATCGCAAACATAAGGTTCCACCAGGTAAGACAATCAAAGTGCTGTTCTTCATGGAACTTACATACACTTACCTTTGTATGTTGTCAGATGATGCTTGCTCAACTTATTTTTTAAAACTTAAAACTTAAAAATATCCAATTATATTTATTTATGCTTATAAGTGTAATTGTCTGTGGGGGGGGGGCGGATTACAGGGAATTGTCCTGATTTTTTGCTTAATGGATCAAGTTAGCAGGAAGAAAATTTTAGGAATTAATGATGTGTTTCGGTCAGCAAACGTTGCACACTCTTGAGAAAGGAATGAAGCGCTTTGCTAGTTGTAATCAGCTTATTTGATAATCATTTGTCAATGAAATGAAATGTGATTTGACGGTTAAACGATTTTTGCCCAGCATTTTGTTCACTAGAATCGCAAATATAAGATTCCACCAGAAAAACGATCAAAGTGCTGTTCTTCATGGAACTTACATGCACTTACTGTTGTCTGTTGTCAAAAGTTGCTTGCTCAACTTATTTTTTCAAAAATGAAAAATAAAAAATATCCAATTTCATTCATTTATGCTTATAAGTGTCAATTGTTTGTCTCAAGTGACTTTTGCTTAATCGCACCTAAATTTTGTACTGATATACTGTATAAAGATAAATTGACTTTTGTGAGTTGGCGTTTGGGCAGTATTTTTTAAACTGTTACATTATCGATTATTTTGTCTTCAATATATCCGATTTTTAAGTATGCTGTATAATATAGTGATTTGCGGTCAAATTAAACTGAAAGCAATGTATCACATGACAGTCAATCGTCCGACATACAAACTGCAGTTTGTTAAATTGGTTTGTCTATTAAACAATTAACTGTTCTCTACTTAGCGGGGGTAATCTTTTTTTAAGCGACCATAAAAAAAATTGCGAACATTTTTTCCACCGAATAGATAGGACAAAACAGAAAACGTTGTTTCTGGCTTTTTTATTTGGAACAAGATTCCACCATAAGAATAAGTAATATTGATAAAATAGAGAAAAAATTCTACCTCGATATTTAGTTTCCAGTTTGTTTTAATGAACGCTGATGTTCAGAAAAACCACATGCGTCTTTGGCGACAGATGTACATAGGTAAAAATACATAAAACAACGAAGCAATTGGTCATGACACACTAGTATGCGGGACTCATTTGCGGCAATGGGTCGATAGTTTCAACAATTGCATGTTTATTGATTTCGCCAAAGCAAGTTTTAATACATTTTTATGTTTACAATGATGACCTTGGCGGTGCCTGCACCGGATTCAATTCCTTGATGAGCCAAAATGCCTCGAGAACCGTAACATTCATTCGTTTGACTGCTAACATTTGGTTGACTGACACGTGGCAAAGCAGCTTCTTACAAATTATTGCACTGAAACGCATTAACCACATGTTAGGTTCACAGGTTGGCATTATACCAGAGCAATCACGATTTTACTTAATGCGATAATTTCAAAACAAACAATTACCAAACCAAACATGTAATAACTTATATTTGGAAATGGAACCACTGTCATTTTAAACGTAAATGCTATTTGTGAATAATCGTTTTGCTTGGTCTAGAAAAGCAGCGCCAGGGGTATATTTCCATGCGTCTACAGGCATGTCAAACTATATTTCCAGTTTTAGGTTTATGTCCCGTTAAGTTTGCTTGTTAAGCTTAAGTTTTCTTTTTGGCTAGTAGTGACGTTTCTAAACAAGTGTTATGCAGACAGGAAATTTTGAGGCTTTCAAAACAAACGGTGACGTATAATTTATACAAAAAGTATGCACATGCNTTGCAAATAATTTTATATTTGACTTTTCGATTTTTATGACGACCGAGTTTAGAACCCATAATCTTGTAAACAGCAGTCGGTTGCGCTAACCACTCAGTCATCTTGGTGAAAATAAGCCACACAAGTTTCAAGCAAGAATAAATTACCACCAAATGTTTGTAAACACCATGAAGCGCATGTTCGCAAACGGTGACAATGACGATGTTTTTGAGACCAATGAAGAAATATGTACAACAAAACAAAAATACGGAGAACAACTCGGAGATTTTCTTTGTATGTGAAGTATTGTGTCTTAAAAACAGCTCTACAATATTCGGTATTTTCACCGTTTGTCCAGAGAAAGGATTAAAACACTTTATTGAACAAAATATGTTGGTCGCCAATTCATCGATACAAAACAGCGTTGCTGGAATCTAAAATGCCTTGAAGCTATGGACACCAGTAGTGCTGTAGTGCGATGCTGGCACCTTACTAACTTCGAAAACACCCTAAACATTCTAAACCTTTTTGCAAAGGTCTTTTTGGAGTTTTAGCAAAAAGTTGCTCGACAACCTGCGGCGAATTTCAATTAAATAAAGTCAACACGACAACACTAATAGCACGTGCTAACATGCAACCGAACATAACTGATTTGCCCTGAGGAATTTATTATTTGGCAAAGGTTAGCTGTGCTGTCCTGATNTAGAATCTAGAATGCCTTGAAGCTATGGACACCAGTAGTGCTGTAGTGCAATGCTAGCACCTTACTAGCTTCGAAAACACCCTAAACATTCTAAACCTTTTAGCAAAGGTCTTTTTGGAGTTTTAGCAAAAAGTTGTTCGACAACCTGCGGGGGGGGGGGCTTTGTCGGTTTTGCTTGAAAAGGAAGGTAAGTTGGTAGTTGAATTGGTACAAATTTTTCCGCGTTGCAAAATTACGCCTTTTCTAATATATCTTGGAGATTTAATTTCGAAAACGGGGGGGGGGGGGGGGGGGGGGGGGGGGGGGGGGGGTAGCACGTGCTAACATGCAACCGAACATAACTGATTTGCCCTGAGGGATTTATAATTTGGCAAAGGTTAGCTGTGCTGTCCCGATATTTTAACGCAAGTGGTTTCAAACCACCGTGGCAGTGATGGCGATTTCGGGGGGGGGGGGGGGGGGGGGGGGGGGGGGGGGGGGGGGGGGGCAACACGTGCTAACATGCAACCGAACATAATTGATTTGCCCTGAGGGATTTATAATTTGGCAGAGGTTAGCTGTGCTGTCCTGATAATTTTAACGCAAGTGGTTTCAAACCACCGTGGCAGTGATGGCGATTTCAGGCCAGTATATGGTTTTGCTGCTTTTGTCAGTTTTGGTCGAAAGAGAAGGTAAGATGGTAGTTGAATTGGTACAAAATTACGCCTTTTCTAATATATCTTGGAGATTTAATTTCGAAAACTTTGAACATTATTACTTAATTCGTTACGTTCGTCGCTGCAGCCTATTACCGAAAAACAATTCAGTGACGCAAAAACTCTTTAACACCGACTAAATGTTGCACAATCCTACTATATCTGGTGTCAATGTATTTTTCGTTAGTTTTGAGTCAGCGTATTATTATTATTGTAGCCCTAAAATGCATGACTTGTCAGGGGTCGACAAGCTTTGAAGAGTGCGATGTGAACGGACGAATTAAGGAATGTTTGCAAAATCAGGTAAAGATTTACGGCTTTTTAACCACAGGGTGTTGCAAAGAAAAACAATATGATCAACGGAAATGATTTCCCGAAAACTCTCTATTTTACTAAACATAATTAAATACAAAGTCACAGTAAGGGGGGGGGGACAATCCTACTATATCTGGTGTCAATGTATTTTTCGTTAGTTTTGAGTCAGCGTATTATTATTATTGTAGCCCTAAAATGCATGACTTGTCAGGGGTCGACAAGCTTTGAAGAGTGCGATGTGAACGGACGAATTAAGGAATGTATGCGAAATCAGGTAAAGATTTACGGCTTTTTAACCACAGGGTGTTACAAAGAAAAACAATATGATCAACGGAAATGATTTCCTGAAAACTCTCTATTTTACTAAACATAATTAAATACAAAGTCACAGTAAACTGATGTAAGGTACCTTCAGGTACTAAGGTCCAATTATAAAACATTACCTAGTAGTTAACACTTATACACAACGAACAGGTCACAAACCGTTCTGAAATTTAAAAAAAAAATTAAAAATCGATTACCAGTAAAATCGATCGAGACCGGTTTTCTTTTCTCATACATTTAAAATGTGTAAACATTGGTCATTAATACGTCTAGGTACATCATATGTTTTGCTGTGTGTAGAAAACATGCGAAACTGTTATACGACGCATCCGCAAGGACCTTCTGGGGGGGGGGGTGTGTAAATTGGTCATTTATACGTCTAGGTACATCATATGTTTTGCTGTGTTTAGAAAACATGCGAAACTGTTATACGACGCATCCGCAAGGACCTTCTGCTAGTTTTCAAGCAATGCAAGGAAGGAAATGCTTGCAAGACGAGTCAGTTACAAGTAAAGCTTTGTTTTTTTCCCTAAAATCTCACTTCCAAGCAAGTTTTTCAGAAATTGGTCATTTCAGAACACAAGATTAACTGGCAGATCAACACAATGTAACTCAGATCAATTCAGTTCGTTCTGTACTTGTTGTTGTGACACAGATATGTGTAATATCGCTGCTCCGAATTGTCACTCTTCTATTATTCAACCATTGCCTGGTTTGTATAAAGTTAATTGTATTGATTATTTTTTACTTTCTACTTGTGAAATTGATCGAACCAGGTATCAAGCAAATCTTAAGTAGCACAACAACAGAAAGGAAAATATAATATTAGAATGAAACTGAAATGTACAAATAAACAACCTAAAGTAAAAAAAAATCAACCTTCACATATCGTGATTCGGTTCAAACCAAAACCTAGAAAAATTCCATTTTCAAAAAGTGCTTAAATCAAGCTGGAAGCGCCAAAGATCTCCCTTTCGGGGGGCGCGAAGCGGGTAAAGTAATTCTATAATCTTATTTAGCGCCAGTTTGTGCCACTGAATAAGTTCAAATCAAGAGAATTGAGAAATCGACTGTCTCCATTGCTAAACAATAGCGGGGGGGGGGACGCCAAAGGTCACCCTTTCTGCTTTAAAGAAAACAAAGCTGTGTCTGCTAAATCACTCAGATCTAAAATGAGCCATTTTGATGAAAATCCCTAAATAGCTCAAAAAATAACAATATCCAACTGAGATCATACACGCGCAAACTGTTGACACTGTTTTGGTCATGCAACAATACAGTTCATAACGTCCATTCGCGAGACATGTAAGGCATACAGTGAGTACGAAGTGTGATTGATGTAGAAAGTGGATAAACAAATTTTGAAACATAGGCAAATCTTGTTAAACAAATTGAAAATTTTATGAAATATGCCTGGCAACAACACTATTTTCATCAGCCATTCACGTTTGATGGCTGCTTCCAAAACTCCGGTGCAATTTTCTGTCAGATATTGTTTGTCCTCTTACGTTCAGGTATTGACTGTCCACTGCAACCTGTAACAATTCCGCATGGTGGGGGGGGGGAAGTCTGGTTCTCGCCAAAACCTAGAAAAATTCCATTTTCAAAATGTGCTTAAATCAAGCTGGAAACGCCAATCGTCTCCCTTACTACAACACGCGCAAATTGTTACACTAAGAAAGCGGACACATTTTTTTTGAAAAAAAGGAAACATAGGCAAATCTTGTTGAACAAATGGAAAATTTTATGAAATATGCCTGGCAGTAACACTTTATTCATCAGCCAATCATGTTTGATGGCTGCTTCCAAAACCCCAGTGCGATTTTCTGTCAGATATTATTTGTCCTCTTACGTTCAGGCATTGACTGTCCACTGCAACCTGCAACAATTCCGCATGGTGAAGTCAATTGCTTTCAGAGCAATAAACCGGGTTCGGTTTGTCAGTACAAGTGTTCAAATGACTACTTCGTGCATCCAATTGGTCATAAAACAAACGTTTGCAGGAGCAATGGAACATGGAAATACGAAACACCATGCTGTGGAAGTATGTGCTGCGGGAGAAGTTGGTATATTTGTCATTAAATTGTCGTATTTTTTGGTAGGAAAATGTCCGCCATATTTGGTTTACGATTTTGTGGATTTATTTCACGTTTCGATACCAGGTGGTCGTAAAAGAATTGTTTCGATTTTCAAAGATTTTTATAGGTAAGTAATCGTTTTGGTGCTTTATTTTGGTAAGTTCGAATTTCAACCCAAAAGTTTGAAATGTGTATGAAACTTTTTCAGCGCTCAAGTTATTGCAGAGGACGCGGGGGGGGGGGTGTTTGCAGGAGCAGTGGAATATGGAAATACGAAACACCATGCTGTGGAAGTATGCGTTGCAGGAGTAGTTGGTATATTTGTCATTAAATTGTCTTATTTTCAATAGGAAAATGTCCGCCCTATTTGGTGTACGATTTTGTGGATTTATTTCACGTTTCGATACCAGGTGGTCGTGAAAGAATTGTTTCGGTTTTCAAAGATTTTTACAGGTAAATAATCGTTTTGGTGCTTTATTTTGGTAAGTTCGAATTCCAACCCAACAGTTTAAAATGTGTATGAAACTTTTTCAGCGCTCAAGTTATTGCAGAGGACGCGGGAAAAGAATCCTTTCTGTTTTTCGGGGACAACCCAATCGAGTCAAGTGTTGTAAAATTTAACGAATACGGGGCAAATGCAAATTGGTTCATTCAGCTCTTAGGAGATAAAGCAGTGGAAAAACATAAAGGTTAGTGCAGGAACTTGTACAATGTTAATTTTGTGTAGAACTCCATTTAAGATACATTATTTTCAGGATCAGTTAACATTGGTGCTGCCATCAAATACGCACTTGACAATCTTATGACAGCCGAGGCTGGAATGAGAAACAAACAAGTGAAAAAAGTTGTTGCGATTTTCACTGACCACGCTTCTGATGATGATGCTGTTGTTGCAGCTAATGAAGCAAGAAAGCGTGGTTACAGGGTAAGAACTGGGGTTAGATTATATGTTTAGTGAACTTAAATTAAAATGCTCAGTTTTAGTACATTTTGTTTGTTTTTTTGCGTCAAGTAAATTCAATGTACGCAAACTAATCACTTTTAGTGCATCTCAAAAAGAAGTATGCAAGATGCTGCCTAATAATTCGTTAATTTACAAAATATTTTAAATGTGTATTACTTGGTCTCCTAAATGAGTTGTCGGCAACCGCCGGCCCGCGAGGAGTTCGTTACCGAGCCGTTTACTTTTTCAGGTTAAATGTTTCAAAACATTTTGTCCATGTATCCCAGGGAAGATAAACTAATTTAAGCGTTTGCATTGCCACATATTTGTTTGTTTTTTGAAAACCGGTCCGAGATAAAANCATATTTGTTTGTTTTTTGAAAACCGGTCCGAGATAAAATTTCAGTTTCAAAAACGGTCCATAGTAGAAAAAAGGTTGCGGTCCTACATAATTAACAATTATAGATTTACAAAGTAAATTTTACTGTTCAAAGGTAATGGTTATGTACATGGGAAAAGCAGCCAGCAGTACGGAGATACAGCAGTTCAGGGAAATTGCAGATGGAGAAGAAGCAGTCTTTTTTTTCGATCAAGCCGCCGGAAATTTCGGGGACGATAGTTGGCAGTTTTTCACCAAAAATTTCTGTATAAACCCTTGTTTCCATGTAGTGCACAAACACGATAGTAAATAGTTTGTAATGATTCCCGACAGACAAACCCCAGGTCTTCTTTGTAATCATTAAAATGTATGAAAAAGTGCTTTGACGATATCAATAAATAGGGAATTGGCAAATTGACATTTTAATTGACACTCTCGACCCAATGTCGCAAAGGAGTCTACGGATAAGCGCAATCTAGGAAAATAATTTTTTGGATGTTGATGATGGCCTGTGTTGTTTTTAGCCACTTGGCTTCACACGCATCCAGGTCTTTGGGTGCCGGTTGTTGAAGGAATGTTACACTAAAATATAGCGCTATGTCGTGGGGGAATCAAGGCCGCAATTAATATCAAAAAATGATTTTACCTAGATTGCGCTGATCTGTAGTTTCTATTCTAATCATCTGCGTGTCTGTTGACCTGAATATTTCCGTTTTCCGCCTGTCATATTTTTTTTCCTTTTTTCCGTCGTGCGTTTGTTATCGTCCTCGTTAGATTCAAGCCTTTGTTCTGTTGGAGACTGTGTAAACCGAACTAGCTAAAAATGGTTTTAGTGTTTCTAGCTTTTTACTATTTTATTTTGTATGCTTGACTCAGTGATCGTGGACATTAACATGCCTACTATTAAAGGGACAAATCCTGTGCATAGCATTTATATTTACCCGATAATGCATCGATAAACAACAATGTCAAAAATGCTGACCAAACGCCAAGGCACAAAAGTCAATGTATTTTCTGTAGTATTTCTATCAAAACATTAGGTACGATTAAGCAAAAGCCACTTGGAACAAACAGACAATTGACACTAATAAGAAAAACTGAATGAAATCGGATATTTTTCGTTTCTAAGTATTAGAAAATAAGTTGAGCAAGCAACTTTTGACAACAGACAACAGTAAGTGTATGTAAGTTTTATGAACATCACCACTTTTAATGTTTTCCTAGTGGACTCTTATGTTTGACTCTAGTAAAAAAAATAGCGGGGGAAAATCGTTTAACCGTCAAAACATATTTCATTTCATTGACAAATGATTATCAAATTATCTGATTACAACTATCAAAGCGCCGCATTCCTATCTCAAGAGTGTGCAACGTTTGCTGACCGAAACACATCTTTAATTGTTAAAATTTTCTTCCTGATGACTTGATCCATGAAGCAAAAAATCAGGAACACGAAAATTCCCTGTAATCCGTTCACCAAGCAGTAAATGTACATCAACACTTCGTTTGAAATATCATTACCTATGCCTGGATGGGAAAAAGGTTTGAGTATTTTGCATTGCCAAACTTATTACACTACTTACCTGTAAAAAAGGCAAGAACCCAAGTTCCGCCCAGCATAAGAAAAAACTGAAAGAATGATTTTGCAGCTCGCGATGCGTCTTCAGTTCCAGGATCTTCACCTCTATTTTGCATTTTTCTCGAGTTAAAGATCACATGAGTTGTCTTTAACATGATCACGAAGTTGATGATAAGAATAACAGCAAGAGGAGACACGACTGCAGCGTAAAAGATTGGAGTAACAGGATCCAACCAACATCTGTCAAACTTAGGAATCGGTATAGATTGATTTGCATATTTGTGACACTGTTTATATAATGATTGGGGCTTCATGAAGATGTCAAGGTAAAATCCAAAACCGGCAGCTCCACTGACGATAAAAACTGGAATGATCCAATCCATTACTACAAAGATTTTGATCCGTCTTTTTGCTGTCGTGGTTCGAAATCTGTATGGAAACGAGGTGGCAATTAAAAGACGAACGCCTTCCACAAGAAACCACATTCCTATGCATAAAATAGTTGTCTGATTTTAAGAGGTCAGGCTTCAATAAAACGTACCTGTAGAGAGCAAGCAATATTGGTTGGTAACGGCAAGAGCCATGCATGAGAACTCATGTGTTACTGCAAGGTCATGTGATATGTTCACAGAATTAAGAAACAGAAGAGCTACCGACAAGTTGATATGGACAGAAACCCGGTCTCCACTGGTTTTACAATTTTGTTGAATTGCTATCGTGGCAATTAACGCCACTATTGAAGTCGATTCTGTGACGTAGTTGGCAAAACGTAATAGTCAATAAATATTTGATCTTCTATTATACTCATATATTATATGATATGACATGTAAAAATGAAATAATAAATCTTGATAAAACCCGCCAAACGAAAAGTGTATTACTCACACTAATAAACAATTTACATCTAAACGCTTTACTCCAAATACAGTTTCCGCCTGAGCCGATGTTGTTTACCGCGCTTTTAGCACAAACCAAGGCCGGATATTGTTATGGGGGGGGGGGAAACGAAAAGTGTATTACTCACACTAATAAACAATTTTCATCTAAACGCTTTACTCCAAATACAGTTTCTGCCTGAGCCTATGTTGTTTACCGCGCTTTTAGCACAAACCAAGGCCGGATATTGTTATGTGTAATCAAGTTGCGTATTTCCGCTTGAGGATTTGGTAACGCTTAAGACCAATGAATGTGTTTTGTTCTAATGTTTACGTTAAACCAAGTTGCAGCATACGAATTGCTTTGACTGAAAGGTAGCATTTTTCAGTTCGTCCCAATACTCGTCCTAAGTTAATTAATGTTCAGAAAGGTTCGCTTGGCTAATGTAAGCAAACTTGTAAAAAATGTGTAGTCATTTGTAGTCAGTGGGAAATATGTTCTAGTTAGGCCTTGATCGTGCACGTTGTAAACATTGCAGATTAACGTTATAATTAACATTTGTAGCTTTGGTACCAGATCTGAAAATGGGAATACAGGTATTTCATTTTACAACACAACAAACAATCAAATTTGAAATAAGTTTGGAGGGGTTATAAATTTGAACACAAAATCTTTCTCTAACTGAAAAACATCAGCCTAATCAAATGTAGACCGTATTTTTTGAAGCACAAAAATTCATTTAAAACATAAACCTTTGCAGGATTTGTAAAATGAAATAAATCATTTCTTCCTGGTGAAGGATTGTTTATTAGGGTTACGCAATTATTACGTCACGCATGCTCTACGGCGCCCCAAACGTTCGTTTTGTAAGCGGCGATACTCGACGTAGCAGGTGTATGCACGTGGGGTCGTGATTAGTACTTGTGGAAGACAGATGTGTTTTACATGTCGATTTTTGTATTCCGGATTTTATATTTTTAAGAAACATTGCTACAACTGATAACCGCAGGTCTACACTGAACTACAAAAGCGTGTTACATTCGTACATCATACGAACGATGTATTGCATTTTTTACAGACATTACAAAACGAAAATGGAAATATTTTCGGTATTTTGAACTGTTTTTATTTTGTTAGCTATTTTCACTGTGGTTTTCATATTGTTCGGTTGGACAACGTTCAATTCCCAAATGGCTATCTCCAAAAGTGTTCACAAAAATGGGGAAACAAAGGTTAAATTTTTCTCTGTTCTGCTTTCGATTGAATACATATTTAAACTATTTTATACTTGATGCATTTTTATGTACATTTATATTTCAAAGCGATAACTTTACTATCAGAAGGATAATTAATTCTTCCTGTGTATCAAATTAGTACATTTTCATAGAATTAGGCTTTCGCATGAGACCCCACCCCACCACCTAATGTTGACCATAGTGTTAATTTATTATTCCAATATCGTAGACAGAAAATTTATGCCCAAGAGCAAAGTGGCATGTTAACATTGGTTTTTCTCGTGCTTATGATATTTCTATTTGTGGCAGGACTTTGTCAACTCGATTAGTAAGCCTTTCAACGAAAGCAGACTATTACCACAAGTGAACCGAAAACAGAAAAAGTGTGACAAACCCGTTTCCAAGTTTGTGTATGTGAAGACTCATAAGACTGGTTCAACTACCTTGACGGGAATACTAAACAAATTCATACAGAAACATAATTTATCACATGTAAGTAGGATTGACAAAAAAGAATTTGGTTAAAAGAAGAAATATACTATATGATCTCTTTATGGAGCAGATTACCACCCGTATGTTTCCTGGAGGATATGTAGGAGGTTATCCTGGCCGCTTTAAATGCAAGTTTCTTGTGCCAAAGGAAGCTTCAATCAACGTTCAACACGTGAGATTTGATGCAGAAGA
>QLIY01001409.1:0-39300 GCA_003260075.1 Phallusia mammillata | reverse complement strand
CTTGCTGCACCCCTTTCAAATCACCAACCAATTTTCGCACCCCCCTGTTTTTTTATTTATGCAGAATCGATCTAACCAACCGTAATGCTTCAGCATCCACGTATCCCCTAGGAATAGTTCTCGCACCCCTGGTTTAGAACCCCTGCTTTAAAACGTTTTGCTCATGTAACTCTGGGCAGATGAACTGTTTTGTGAGTTTTCATTGTTAAATATTTGTAGTTTTTTGAAGGGCGGTTAGCGATAAAATTTCAGTTTTGAAATCGGTCCGCATTAGAAATAGGGTTGCGGACCCCTGATTTAGGCCATACGTAACTTCACAGAAGGGTACACTATTGCACTGGGGGGGGGGGGGGGGGGGGGGGGGGGGGGGGGGGGGGGGGGGGGGGGGGGGGTTTATATTGGGTGACCTATTTACTTTTTAGCCGTTTCTGCAGGAATTCATGCCTTCTTTAGTAGGCTAAATGTAGTGTTGGCTTCCGCCCCATTGGTCTCTTCATTTTGGCAACCTTTCATTTTGACCAAGGTAAGGCTTCATTGGTTATATACTTATGAGAGAAATAAAGAATAAGACAAAGGAGAGGGGGGGGGGGGTAGGCTAAATGTAGTGTAGACTTCCGCCCCATTGGTGTCTTCATTTTGGCAACCTTTCATTATGACCAAGCTACGGCTTCATTGGTTATATACTTATGAGAGAGAAAAAAATAAGACAGAGCAGAGTACAGTCGATACCATTTGACAATCAAGGAAGGCCTTTTTTATTGCAGTCAGTCGTTTCGCAAATGACAGACGAAACTAAAAGTCATTTCTTTTGTCCAATCAACAATCACCTACGTCAAGCCTTCCTTACCTCATTGCTTCTGAAATCGACAATCAGGAAGTCAGGACTTTTCTATAACATTCAGGCGTTTTCCAATCGAAAATCACGAACGTCAATCTCTTAACAAACAATCACCTAAGTCAGGTCTTTCCCAATCGACGTTCCACGAGGAAAGGACTTTTCTATTACGTTCAGCGTTTTCCAATCGAAAATCACAAACGTCAATCTCTCAACAAACAATCACCCAAGTCAAGCCTACAAAGCGACAATGGCTAAAGTCAGGCCTTCTCTATTGCAGTTAGACTGTTTGAGCTGTAAGCTTCAAATGTTTGAAAACCACATGCATTAACGGGGGGGGGGGTCTTTTCTCTAACATTCAGGCGTTTTCCAATCACAAATCACGAACATCAATCTCTTAACAAACAATCACCCAAGTCAAGCCTACAAAGCGACAACGGCTAAAGTCAGGCCTTCTCTATTGCAGTTAGACTGTTTCAGCTGTAAGCTTCAAATCTTTGAAAACCACAGGCATTAACTGTAAAGAAAAAGAAATAAAACGATTTATGTTACAGTGGTTTACGTTATATTCCTACGTGTTTGCAGTTTAATTTTATGCAGTTTGTTTCTACAGTTTCAGTTTGAAACTTGAAACTGCTGGAAGTAAATATGGTGTTAGTTTATGTTGTGTTGTTTACATTCTTTTTTCACCTGGCACAAGGTAATGTATTATGTTTTCTTGGTAGGGGGGGGGGCCATTTTATGTACTTTGTTTCTACAGTTTCAGTTTGTAACTTGAAACTGCTGGAAGTAAATATGGTGTTAGTTTGTGTTGTGTTGTTTGCATTCTTTTTTCACCTGGCACAAGGTAATGTATTATGTTTTCTTGGTATAAAACCAGTCATTAAAAACGTATTTGTAAGTAGTCAGTGAGTATTTTAGGTATTTAAATAAGTAAATAATTAGGTTATTCATCAGTCAACTATTTGCATTTTCATGCTTATAGTAAAAAAAAAATGAATTGATTTCATATTGTTTGTTAGAATTGAGTTACATGTGAAAACCAGAATAACTCTTACTATTGAACATAAGAAACTAAAATTGTTGTTTAACATATTTTTCAGGTCAGGTGGATTGCCTTGTTTGCCAGGATAATAGCCGGATGAATTACAACCCTGATCCGTGTTACAACAATCCTGTGGGCATAAATCAAACCTGTACTTCGCCTTCAACCTGTCGCCTTGAAATCGTAGCTCAACAAGGTAACTGATGGTTTACATCAGGGGTGCACAATCTTCGACTGCATAGACAAATTTATGCGACTCTTAACTTGTACATCAAAGTATATGTAATGGCGATATTATATGTAAGAAATGACTAAAACATTGCCACCTTTTGAAAACTGGACTTAAATTATATTGCTGGGCTAAATATTTTGCCAAACCCAGTAGCCTTACGTGACATATTGAGTGTGTGCACACTTTCAGGCACCATAAATGGATAATAAAAAACGTAATGACACTTGGCGGGGGGGGGGGTTTGCTGGGCTAAAGATTTTTTAAACCCAGTAGCATATTGAGTGTGTGCACTCTTTCAGGCACCATAAATGGATAATAAAAAACGTAATGACACTTGGCGGCCGTTGGTAAAATATGACGGCGACGCGGCTGTCATAGCAAAAAAGATTGTGCACCCCAGTTTGCTTAGTAACAAACTGTGGCCCACATTTCTGCAATCATTGTTTTGTTCCACCAAAAAACAACGTTTGTTTTATTGTGTCATTTAAAATATATAATAATAGTCAGGTTTATCTAAATCTTTTGTAGGTTCTATTCAGCAAATTAGCAGGGGATGTGGATACAGTGATGAAACCGAGGCACATGCACTAGATTGTACTACCAGTTCCTCTTACGACTCATACTACTCATCGGTTGAAAGAACAACATGTACATCTGTGTGCAGCACTGATGGTTGCAACAACCAACCTGCAAGAAAATAGGCTATTTACCACTGTGTTTTTGATACAAAAAACTTAGACGAGTAAAAGATAAACCAGATTTTAAACTCTTGCCCAAAGTATGCCTTTTGTTACAGATAATCTTACGGATTGTGCTTTTGGTTGCAGTGGAAACGGAAAATGTGTTGAAGGCATCTGCGTGTGTAACGATGGAGGGGGGGGGGGGGGGGGGGGGGGGGGGGGGGGGGGGGGGGGGGGGGATTGTGCAATTAAGTAGTGTTTTCCTTGAAAAAAGAAATCCATTTAGGTTATAGTGGGTTACGGTTTGTTACCTAAACGTGTTTGCAGTTTATTTTCTTGCAATTTGTTTTTACTGCACACAGCTTTAGTTGATATTTTAAAACCGCAGTAGAAATGCTTTTGTTGTGTTGGTCAGTTTTTTTTCGCTTATAAGAATGTAATTACTTATATTTTCTTGTTGCATTTAACCTGCCGTAAAAAAGCTAGTATTTGAGTAAGGTATTTATAAGTAAGCAGTTGATTTGCATTTGGGTTGAGTTTATTTCACCGTGTGACGCATTTCATACCAGCACAATTGCACTAAATCATTCACCAAGCAGGAAATAACTGCGCAAGTTAAGACGTTATAAAGCGCGACAAAGTTACTGATGGCACAATTGATAGACAGATCAGTGGTTCTCAACCTTTCATGGACCGTGCCCCCCTAAAAATAACTCTTGGATCTCGTTGCCTGGGATAGATGATAAACGACCTACACCGTTACTATAAGCGTTATTTGGCAGCGACTTACTTATGAGGGTGAGGTTGGCGCATTTGGATATCGAGGCTGGGATCACGTTGGTGAAACCAGTCAAGTTGGGACCTTAAAGCTAACCATTCGTGTTAGAGGGGGGGGGGGGGGGGGGGGGGGTGAAAACAACTCCTAAAAACCTCTGTCGCTAAGTTTCAGGCGCCAGAAGAAAATGAACAGCACTAACTAAGCAACGATATTACACAACATGTGGTTTTCATGAATATTTTTGTTGTAACTTTTTCCTCATTTACATGCAAATACAAACTACCTACCTACCTGTACTATATAACAGTGGTCGGCAACTGCCGGTCCGCGAGGAGTTCGTTACCGGACCGTATACTTTTTCAGGTTCAGTGCTTTTGAACATGTTTCTCGTGTATGCCGGGGCTAATGAACTAATTTAAACGTTTTAATTGCTAAATATTTGTAGTTTTTTTTGGAGGCCGGGCCGTGATAAAATTTCATTTCAAAACGGTTCGCAGTACAAAAAAGTTGCCTTCACCTGCTTTATAACAAACCAAAGCTACTCTTAATAATATGCATTACAATTTTCAAAAAAAAACTTGCATTACAATTTTCAAATTTTTTTTCAGTTACAGTGAACTGCTATGTTTGCCAGGATTCTAGTGGGCTTGATAATTATAACCCTGATCCGTGCTACAACAATCCCACTGGCACGATTCAAGCTTGTACACAACCTGCAACTTGTCGCTTTGAAATCGTAGCTAACGAAGGTAACCGGTGGTTTACCTCACGGGTGCACAACCTACGACCACGAAGACAATATATTATGCGACTGTTAACTTGCATATTAAAAGTATACGTTATCGAGGTCTATATTGATTAAAACCATGCTACCGTAAGAACTAGTCCTAAAGGATTCTGTGGGGCAAAGAAGTTTTGTCTAGCAGATCCATTAGCCTTACGCGACACACTTTTAACACACTTTCAGGCACCAGGAAGTTGAGTCATTTGGTTGTCGTTTTATTAAACTAAGAAACGGTGACGCGATATAGCAAAATGATTGTGCACCGCTAGTTTACTAAGCAACAAACTGTGACCACATTTCTGCAATCATTGTTTTGTTCCAACAAAAACAATATTTGTTAAATTTTTGTACAGCCAGTTTATATTTGTTGTTTGATGATTTCAAAAAAAGACTAATAGTCATGTTTATCTGAATCTTTTGCAGGTTCTATTCAGGAAATTAGCAGAGCTTGTGGAAACAGTGGTGAAACTGATACACATGGGCTCCAGTGTACTAGGGGGGGGGGATATTTATTTGTTGATTATTTTAAAAATAGAATAATAGTCAGGTTTATCTAAATCTTTTGCAGGTTCTATTCAGGAAATTAGCAGAACTTGTGGAAACAGTGGTGAAACTGATACACATGGGCTCCAGTGTACTACCTATAATTATGTATACTTCTTCTCACCATCAGTTGAAAAAACAACTTGCACATCTGTGTGCAGCACTGATGGTTGCAACAACCAACCTGCAAGTAAATATTTACCACTGCATTTTTGATGCAAAAACTCAGAAACGTTAAAGGTATCCAAGAATTTTGACTTTTGCTTAAACTGCGGTTTTTGTTACAGGTAATCTTACGGACTGTGCTTTTGGTTGTAGTGGAAACGGAAAATGTGTTGAAGGCANGTGTACTACCTATAATTATGTATACTTCTTCTCACCATCAGTTGAAAAAACAACATGCACATCTGTGTGCAGCACTGATGGTTGCAACAACCAACCTGCAAGTAAATATTTACCACTGCATTTTTGATGCAAAAACTCAGAAACGTTAAAGGTATCCAAGAATTTTGACTTTTGCTTAAACTGCGGTTTTTGTTACAGATAATCTTACGGATTGTGCTTTTGGTTGTAGTGGAAACGGAAAATGTGTTGAAGGCATCTGCGTGTGTAACGATGGATATAACGGGACTGACTGTAGTACTGAAGGTTTGTTAAAACAAAAGCAATATGCAATTAAGTAATGTTTTAGTTGGAAAAAAAGAAATCAATGTTTGTTTGCAATCAATGTTTGTGTTTGCAGTTTATTTTCTTGCAATTTGTTTTTTACAGCATACAGCTTTAGCTTGTATTTTAAAACCGCATAGGAAATGAATATGGCAATAGATTTTTTGTATTGGTCGCGTTCTTTTACCACCTTAGAGAAGCTAATTTATTTATTTTTTATGCAAAATTAATGGATACATGGTAAACGCGCTGCAGCTCCACATTACTATAAGCGTTATGTGGCAGGGACTCCCATTGGAGGGCAAAATTGGCGCATTTGGGCTTCGAGACTGGGGTCACGTTGGAGGAACCAGTCAAGTTGAGACCTTAAAGCTATACAAACTTAGTAGGGATATAAGACAATTTGTGGTTGTACTATATATCACAAAAAATCGAACAAAAACAAATTTTTGGATTTTTATTCGTACATTTTTTTTAAACAAAATTTGGGTTTAAATTGTTCATCTGAAGATAGAAATGTATAAATTAACCAGAGTAACTCTTACTATTGTACATAACATTTTTAAGTTAATGGTGATTAACATGTTTTACAGTTATAGTGGACTGCTATGTTTGTCAGGAGTCTAACAGGTTTCATGACCTTAACCCCAATGCATGTTACAACAATCCCACGGGCATGATTCAGACTTGCAGGCGCCGTTCAACCTGTCGCCTCGAAATCGTAGCTGTAGAAGGTAAATGATGGTTTACATCAGGGGTGCACAACCTGCGACCGCAAATACAAAGTTATGCGATTATTAACTTGTATATCAAAATATGGGTATTGGCGGTCTTGTATTGACTAAAACCTTGCTACATTAAAAACTGGATTTAAAAGGTTCTGTGGGGCTAAAATGTTTTGTCCAACACACTCAGTAGCCTTACGCGACATTTTTTTTTTAAACGCGGACGTCATAGCAAAAAAATGTGCACCCCAGGTTTACTATGAAACAAACTGTGTCTCACATTTCTGCAATCATTGTATTGTTCTGCCAAAAGCAATATTAGTTAAATTTTTGTATAGCCAGTTGATATTTTTTTTGAAGGTTTAAAATATAAAATAAAACTCGGGTTCATCCAAATCTTTTGCAGGTTCTATTCGTCGAATTAGGAGAGCTTGTGGAAAGAGTGGTGAAAACGATACACACGAACTCCAGTGTACTACCAGTTCCTCTTACGTTTCATACTACTCATCGGATGAAACAACAACATGTACATCTGTGTGCAGCACTGATGGTTGCAACAACCAACCTGCAAGTAAATTTCTACCACTGAATTTTTTGATGCAAAAACTAAGATGCGATAAGGGTATCCCAGATTTTAGACTTTTGCCCAAAGTGTGCCTTTTGTTGCAGGTAATCTTACGGACTGTGCTTTTGGTTGTAGTGGAAACGGAAAATGTGTTGAAGGCATCTGTGAGTGTAACGATGGATATAACGGGACTGACTGTAGCAATCAAGGTTCGTTAAAACAAAAGTATTGTGCAATTACGTAGTGTTTTCGTCTAAAAAAATCAATTCAGATTATAGTGGGTTCGGTATGTTCCTAAAACGTGTTTGCAGTTTATTTTTTTGCAGTTTGTTTTTTACAGCATACAGCTTTAGTTTATATTCTAAAACCTCATATTAAAGTTAAGACGTTATAAAGCGCGACAATATTTTCGACGGCACAATTGCTGTATAGATGATAAACGCGCTGCAGCTCCACCATTACTCTAAGCGTTATGCGGCAAGGGCGCACATTTAAAGGTGAGGTTGGCGCATTTGGACATCGAAACTGGGATCACGTTGGTGGACCTAAAAGCTATCCGTGTCAGAATAAGAGGGTATAGGGTTTAACAGAAAAAAATACATGTGGTTGTACTATATAACACAAAAAATGGCACAAAAACAAATGTTCGGATTTTTGTGTGTATATTTAAAAAAAATGTTTGTTAGAAAACAGAAATGTATACATAAATCAGAGTAACTCTTACTATTATGCATTACAATTTTTAAAATAATTTTGTTTAACAAATTTTTCAGTTCCAGTGGGCTGCTATGTTTGCCAGGATTCTAGCGGGCTTGATGACTCTAACCCTGATCCGTGTTACAACAATCCTACGGGCATGATTCAAGCTTGCACGCGGCCTGCAACCTGTCGCCTCGAAATCGTAGCTGAACATGGTAATTGATGGTTTACATCAGGGGTGCACAACCTGCGACCGCAAAGACAAATTTAAGCGATTATTAACTTGTATATCAAACTATATGTAATTGCGGTCTTGTATTGACTAAAACCTTGCAACATCAAAAACATGGTCTTAAAGAATTCTGTGGGACTAAAAGATTTTGTTCAGCAGTTCCAGTAGCTTTACGCGACATACTTCTGTACATTGATTGTGTGCACACTTTCAGGCACTAGGAAGTTGAGTCATTTGGTGGTCGTTTTATTAAATACGAAACGGTGAAGAGACCGTTGTAGCAAAAAGATTTTGCACTCTTGATTTACTAAGCGACAAACCATGGCCCACATTTCACCAAAACATTGTTTTGTTCCACCAAAAATAAAATTCGTTGAAATGTTGTTTTGTCAGATGATATTTATTTTTCGATGATTTAAGACTAAAATAATAGTCAGGTTTATCTCAATCTTTTCCAGGGTCTATTGAGCAAATTAGCAGAGGTTGTGGAAACTGGGGTGACACAGAGGCACATGCACTAGACTGTACTATCAGTTCATCTTACGACTCATACTACTCATACTACTCATCGGCCAGAAGAACCACATGTACATCTGTGTGCAGCATTGATGGTTGCAACAACCAACTTGCAAGTAAGTTTTTACCACTTCGGTTTTTGATTGCGTATAAGCTATCCCAGAATTTAGACATTTGCCTAAAGTGTGCCTTTTGTTACAGGCGATCTTACGGATTGTGATTTGGGTTGTAGTGGAAACGGACAATGTGTTGAAGGCATCTGCATTTGTCACCATGGATTTAACGGGACTGACTGCAGTAATAAAGGTTCGTTAGACATAAAAGCATTGGGTATGTAAGTGGTGTTTTCGTCTGAAAAAAGAAGTCAATTTAGGTTAAAGTGGGTTACAGTATGTTCTTAAAACGTGTTTTCAGTTTAGTTTCTTGTTGAGTTGTAAGACAAAAACCAGAGTAACACACTAACTATTATGCA
Organism: Phallusia mammillata; assembly: GCA_003260075.1. NCBI lineage: Eukaryota > Metazoa > Chordata > Ascidiacea > Phlebobranchia > Ascidiidae > Phallusia > Phallusia mammillata. Next base: position 30,528 of record QLIY01001409.1, on the reverse strand, counting down.
TTACAATTTTAAATTATTGTTGTTTAAATGTCTTTTTCAGTTACTGTGGACTGCTATGTTTGCCAGGATTATAGCGGGTTGAATGATTTTAACCCTGATCCGTGTTACAACAATCCCACGGGCATGACTCAATCTTGTATGTGGCCTTCAACCTGTCGCCTCGAAATCGTAACTAAAGAAGGTAACTGATGGTTTACGTCAGGGGTGCACGAGAGTTGTAAGTCGGGCCGGGTTCGGGTCGATCCTGGTGCGAGCTTGGGTTTCTCAAAAAAACCGAGCTTGATTCGGGCCCGACTTTACCTTCTGTGCCACTATTTTATTAAATAAATTTAACCAGCTTAGTAGCCTGTTGCTGGACCTAACCTAATGTCAAACAGCCCTAAAACGTCTTGTTTGAGACCGATTGTGTAATTGTGTTGGTTGTCATTTCTCAGGCTTTAATGCATCCGCCTGTCAATTTTACTTTCGAGCCTAAACTGGCTTCCCACAAACAATTCGGGTTTGGGCCGGATTTCGGGTCCGTTTACAACTCTGGGGTGCACAACCTGCGGCCGCGAAGACAATTTGCCACTGGAAATGATTTTAAATAAAATAACATTCTTGTTTATCTAAATCGTTTGAAGGTTCTATTCAGCAAATTAGCAGAACTTGTGGAAACAGTGGTGAAACCGTAGCACATGCGCTCCAGTGTAAAAGTACTACCAGCAGTATGAGTGATAACAGTTCCCCTTACTACTCATACTACTCATCGGTTGAAAGAACAACATGTACATCTGTGTGCAGCACTGATGGTTGCAACAACCAAACTGCAAGTAATTTTTTACCACTTTGTTTTTTGATACACAAAACTTAGATGCGTTAAATATATCCCAGAATTTAGACTTTTGCCCAAAGTGTGCCTTTTGTTACAGATAGTCTTAGGGATTGTGCGTTGGGTTGCAGTGGAAACGGAAAATGTATTGAGGGCATCTGCGTGTGTAACGATGGATTTACCGGGACTGACTGCAGTATTGCAGGTTCGTTAAACATAAAAGCTTTGAGCATGTAAGTGGTGTTTTCGTTTGAAAAAAGAAATCAATTTAGGTTATAGTGTGTTCGGTATGTTCCGAAAACGTGTTTGCAGTTGATTTTCTTACATTTTCAATTTCGTTTTTTACACCTTAAAGATTTAGTTTGTATTTTTAAACCGCCTAGGAAATGAATATGGCATTAGCTTTCTTTGCGCGTTCTTTAACCACCAAAGGTAATTTATTTTGTATTGTTGCTACATTCGGTCTACAGCAAAAAAACTAATTTTTGAGTAAGGTATTTATAAGTAAGAAGTTGATTTGCGGTTGGGTTGAGTTTATTTTGCCGGGTGAATCAATTCATAGCAGCACAATTGTGCTTAATCATTCAACAATCCGGAAAGATCTGCGCAATGGTAAGACGTTATAAAGCGCGGCAATATTAATGAGGGAACAATTGGTAGATATATCGTAAACGCGCTGCAGCTCATTTGAGGGTGAGGTTGGCTCATTTGGACATCGAGACTGGAATTACGTTGGTGGAACCAGTCAAGTTGGGACCTTAAAGCTATCCGTGTTAGCATAAGAGGGTAGGGTTCAACAGAAAAAAACACACCAAAAAACCCTGTTGAATAGTTTCAGGTGCCTAAAGAAAGGGTGCAGCACAAACTTAGTAACAATATTACACAATATCATACTCACTCGGGGTGTACACGTATGCCTAACCATAGTTGAGTGACTTAAAATATTTGGTCTAAGTTTGACCGAAATAAGTGAAATTTTAAAGCACTGACACGATTTTGTGTTTATAGGAATGGAAGAAAATGGAACGGGAGGTTCCAGTAGACCAGTCACAAGCTTGGTGTTACTCTTTGCTGCAAGTGTGATGGCTTGTGTTACCCAGTTGATAGTTTCTCAATAAGTTTGGAAAAGATTGCCATGTAAAATTAAACAACCTTATCGTATAGTTTCTAATGGAAGTGAGGTGAAAAAACTGTTGCAACAAACATTTTTGAAACATTCTCTTTTTGTTTTTGTTACCTTCTCTTATTATTCTATGAATCACAACAAAAGTGTTGATGTAAAACAGTGTATTATTGGCGTTGCGAAGTCGTGTTGACTACTTTTGTTGTGACAATTCACGTCTAAATTAAGTTAGTATCCACTTGGCCGAATGGTCCAGCGCGCCTGACCCATATACAGACATAAAAAACCCTAATCTGGATTCGTCCCCGGAAGTGTCCTGGGTTCGAACCCCATGAAAAAAAGTTGGTGTCCACTTGCATACCACTTATATGTATCTTTTGATGGTCACTGCACATTGACGACCATCAAGCACAATGCCAATACACTTTATTTAAATCACTGTAACGTTTGTCGATTTTTGAATCTCGATTCCTGGAGTCACATTAAAAGGCAGCATTCAATTTACACCGTAGTTCTTTTTTCTGGAGCCTTGCATTTTTGTTGAGTCCACTTACATGTTAATTTGTTGCCCACTTGCATATCTAATGCCGATTGCTTTACTAATCACCAAGGACAAGGTCAAAACACTCTTCTTGAGCCCGTTCACTAAATGTACTGTACATCACTTTGAACAATTGTTGTTTGTGCATTACTTTGTTGCAAAATTCTAATTCTTTGTGTCTTACAAAAAACAGGCATTGCTCCTTCGAATATTTTCTAACTTTAATCAAACAGTTCATACTTTTCCTGGGTGAAGTATCCGAAACCAAGGAGACTAAAGTGTTGACCCAAGAAAATGTACCGATTTGGTTCTTTTTGAGCACTATTTGTTGTATTTTATCATCACTTGTTTTGTACGTAAACATAAATGAATATATTGAAGTGAAATTTATGCGTACCAGTTTTTTTGTCATTAACTTTTTCGTTCCTTCTTTGTTTTCCTTTTCGCATTCGCTTACTGGCGCACACTTTCTTTTTGCACATGAAACAACCTCGTGAGATGTAATTTGATCTTATGCGTGGGATTATTCGTGTAACATGTAAGGAGTTTTGTCTTTCCTTTTATTTATTGTATCGCGATCATTTTACCTCTCGCGATGTTGGGTAGGGTTTCTTTTTTGGTGGTCGTTGTTTACCTACCTATATTATTCAACCGGCTGGTTTCCACCCATGTTGCCACACCCAGTCGCGTTGCCCTTCGCGCCGCTCGCTTCTCCAGCGGGATCCCCGACTTCTCTGTCACCTGTTACAGCGTATACTGTAAACTAGAAATAGATTCACCCAGCTTATCGACCTCATGCAAAAGGATAAATGATTTGAGGTTTTAATAAATTTGAATTACGTGTTACGTTGTTTTATTTTCGAAGTTTTTGAAGCCGATTTGTTATCCTGTGTCACTAGTGTTGTGTCTTCATATACTATACCTACCGTTTTTTGTCCGGTATCGAAATGTTGTCGCTGCAGCGACCCTTCGACATAACGCGGAAAGGGGCAGGAGCTTGGGGGGGGGGGGAAGACAGGAAAGGCAACAGTTGGTTCTAGAATGAGTTAGATTGTTACAAATTTACTTTGCAGTTTTAATTTTATTGTATTCACTATTTAGTTTTACCACTGGTATTCAGGATTATAGCAGCAAAATCAACCAAAGGAAAACGTAAAGTAGGCGAATTGGAAGGGGGGGGGGGTTACTTTGCCGTTTGAATTTTATTGTATCCACTATTCAGTTTTACCACTGGTATTCAGGATTTTAGCAGCAAAAGCAACCAAAGGAAAACGTAAAGTAGGCGAATTGGAATGCACTTCTAAAGCAAAATGTAACGTTTGTTCTTTCAGTCAAACACTGAATTTCGTCTGCGGACAGAGCAAGCTTAAGAGTAGACTAACTACAGTGGGCAACTAAATTGTGATGTTCCAGAAATTAAAAACAAAATATCAGGTAGGGAAGGGGTCGGAAACCTTTTTTCTGTAGGGCCCGATTGAAATTTTATCGCGGACCGGCCTTGAAAAACTACATATTTAAAAACGAAAACTCATAATTAAGTTTATCATCGCCGGAATACATGGACACAATGTTTTTAAAGCATTTAGCCTAAAAAATAATACGGCCCGGTAACAAACTCGTCTCGAACCGGCGATTGCCGATCCACTGAGGTAGGATACAAAGAATTGAAATGCACAAAGCGACAAAAAAATAGGATCCCATTAAAACATAAAATAAACGAAAGTGGTCAGTACTGCTAGCACTAACGATCCAAGCCAATTTCACAAGAAAGCGAACTAAGAACACTATACTGTACATTTTATCTGCTTGTCGGCCTTAGAGGCAAATCTTACTGCGCGAGAATTGCTCAAGTGAGGAACAAATGCATTGCGTTTAGCAATTAAAGTAACCGATTGGGTAGTAACAAGCAAAACATGGCTTGCGCGTTGTGGCATAGTCTAAAGTTTTTTTACTGGGCTAGAACAAGGTACAGACACTTTGATCTGTTTTTGTATGTGTTTGTCAAGCACTTTTATATGAATCAGAAAGCTTACAATTATATTACTATACAGAATGTTGGGTAAAGCATTTAGCAAAGCCTAGAATCAAAATCAATGCTATAGTCAGAGTTTGTTGGCGTGGGGTGCCGACTTTTGAGGTAATTTACACTGAGGCCATTGTTAATGTGAATGGGTACAACTAACATGCGAACAGTTTTTAGAAGCATTGTTGTATAACTGCCGATTCAAGTATTGGATCAGTACTCTTTCCATTTTGATGACGTTTCCCAGTCCTACGCTATGATCGTAAGAAAGCATGTGTAAGGTATATGTTGCAACTCTTGTTCCTAAGGTGAGTAGCTGTCTTCTGAAATGTCTAAAGTATGTTCCTTACAGTCAAACGATTTTCAGGACCAACGGAAACTAAACACTGAAATTATCTACCGAAGAGCTGAAAAACAACGTGTACATTACCAAACGCTACGCTTAGAAAGTTGGATCGCAAATCGTTGGTAAGGACCACTTAATATTATCAGCACCCCATAACGAACAGCAAAGGATTTTCTGCTGTTATTTTAAGTGTATTTTTTTGGTTTTTAGATCCTGTATGAAAGATCGAACAAGCAAATTTCAAATCGTAACAAAAATGGAAATCAAAAACATATACTAGTCCTGTACTTCAGGGGGGGGGGGGAGCTGTTATTGTCAACCTGAGTGAAGATTAGCAGTAACGAATCCTGATGTGGAGATACATTAACAACTCTTTGTCGGGTATGGTTGCACAAAGTATTTTTCATTGTGTATTAAAACTATTTGTTTATAGCAATACATTTATGAAGATTTTGTGGGGGGGGGGGGTTTAGGTGTATTTTTTTGGTTTTTAGATCTGTATGAAAGATCGAACAAGCAAATTTCCAACCGTAACAAAAATGGAAATCAAAAACATATACTAGTCCTGTACTTCAGGGGGGGGGGGGGGTGATTATTCTTATCCGGAGTAAAGTTTAGCAGTAACTGTTTCGAACTAAACGAACCTTGACCTGGAGATACATTAACAACTCTTTGTCGGGTATGGTTGCACAAAGTACTTTTCATTTTGTATTAAAACTATTTGTTTATAGCAATACATTTATGAAGATTTTGTGGTTTTGTTGAATAACTCTCTATAACTTCACATTTTTTGCCAAAGTTTGTAAAACTAGGGACTAACTTGTACGATTACTACGTTTAGAGAGAAAGAGAGAACAGAAAAACAGAAAAAGGCAGAGGAGTGTGTAGTCGACAATCACGGAAGACAGGTCTATCTTATTGCTGTCAGTCGTTTATCAAATGACAGACGAAACTAAAAGTCATTCCTTTCCCAATCAACAATCAGGGGGGGGGGTGGGACTAACTTGTACGATTACTACGTTTAGAGAGAAAGAGAGAAAAGAAAAAAGAATAAGGCAGAGGAGTGCGTAGTCGACAATCACGGAAGCCAGGTCTATCTTATTGCTGTCAGTCGTTTACCAAATGACAGACGAAACTAAAAGTCATTCCTTTCCCAATCAACAATCACGTACGTCCGGCCTTCTTTAATCGACAATTCTGTTAAAGTCAGGCTGTCTCTATTGTGGTCAGACCTTTCCAAATCGACTACCCCGAAACTGAAATTCAGGCACATACCAACTAACAATCATTCAAGTCAGGTCTTAAGTAAACAACACTAAGATTAGGCCTTCTCAACTGTATTTGCAGCCAGGCCTTTTCCAATTAACAATCACGGAGGAAGGTCTTTTATATTGCAGTCAGGCCTTCTCTATTTCAGTTATATGCTTGTAGCTTTAGGATTTGAAAAACAATGCTCTAACTGCATAGCAAAGAAAAACGATTTAGGTTATAGTGGGTTACGTTATGTTCCTATAACGTGTTTTGTATTTACAGGATACGGTTTATGTTTTATTTTGAATCCACATTGGAAATAAAATGAATTTAGCTTCAGTTGTGTTTATCGCGTTCTTTTACAACCTTGCACAAGGAACTGCATCAGGCTCATTATACTGTTGCGCAGACCAGACTTGCACTATAACAATGAGGTGTCCAAATGACCAGGGATATTGTTACTCCAGGGTGGTGTATAGCCCATCCGCTTCTAAAACCGAAGTCACCAATAATGAAAGTAAGATTATTAAGGGGGGGGGGGAAACAATTAGTTGTCCAAATAACCAGGGATATTGTTACTCCAAAGTGGAGTATAGCCCATCCGCTTCTGAAACCGAAGTCACCTATAATGAAAGTAAGATTATTAAACACTTCAAAACTTTTTACAAGAAAAAAGGTCAAATTTATTGTTGTTGCAGTCTCTCATCAGTGGTCGAACTATGAGAGGTTGTGGCCAACTCATCGGACACCATCAGGCATTGTTGATGATCGAAGGTGTACATCCAAAGCATTAACATCGCATTGCACAAACTCTACGCGGACCAAAGGTGTAGTAACAACTTGCGAAGAAACTTGTCAAACCAACGGATGCAACGATGGGTGGCGTAAGTGGGCCCAATTAACACAAAAATATTCGTAATATAAAACTTGTGAAACTTTTGTTGAAAATACAAAAAAACACTACGTAGTTTGAAGAAACCAAACTTCTTCCGTGTTAAAAGGGGGGGGGGCAATTAACACTAAAATATTCGTAATACAAAACTTGTGAAACTTTTGTTGAAAATACAAAAAACACTACGTAGTTTGAAGAAACCAAACTTCTTCCGTGTTAAAAACTGCCTGTATTATTATTATGATGTGTCAGCAAACGGTTTCTATTAAACCCAATATTCAACTTTGCTTTGGTTTTGATCGTGTTGAAAAAAAAACTAATAATTACATGTTGTTATTATCATCTCAGCAAACAGACCCAAATGCTTGCAATGCACCAGCCAACCAGGTAAAATTGCATCAGGATCGGACGAGTGTCTTTACAATCCTCAACCAGCATCACAATGTTCACACCCATCTTACCAGTTTTGTGTTTATACCGAGCAAGGAAAATCTGGGGGGGGGGGGTCAGGATCGGACGAGTGTCTTTACAATCCTCGACCAGCATCATCATGTGCACACCCATCTTACCAGTTTTGTGTTTATACCGAGCAAGGAAAATCTGGAATGTTGACCTGTACGTACAAGTTTGTACATCCATGCAATATTTTTTTGTACTTGGCAAATCCTAAACGGTTCTGTGCTTTCCTTATGCTTTTACTACTAGTTAGGTATGGGGAATTTAGAATAGCGAATCCGTATCCAAATTCAAAAGGTTTTAATGCATTTGCGAAGAATTTTTATCACATTATAATTGTTTACCAGCCTGGGGGGGGGGGTTTTGTAACGTTATCTAATCAAATGCTGAGGTAATAATAATTCACACAAGTTGCTCTAACACATTCGGTCAAAATAACATTAAATTGTATTCGATAAACATGAGCAAGACTAAGAAAAAAATTTAGAAGTCAAAAACAAAATTGGTGCAGGTATTTTTGATTTTTCAAAAGTTTCTGATTACCGGTGTATATTCTTATTATTAGCTTAACTTGCCGATTCAAAGTGTAAAAAAGAATATGATTTCACATTTTTGATCCGGTTAAATTCTTTTAAAACAGTGTACCATATCAGATGTATACGCAACGATTTTGCATTTCTTTTAATAGATCGACTTTCCGATAATCGTAGAGGTTACCCTCGAAGCATGTCGAGAAGTTGTTCGAAAACTGATATTGGAACAGGGTGTGCGGATGTCAAGATAGGCGACACCACTTATCAGCAATGCAATAAGACATGCAGTTCTGATGGATGCAACCATGGTAAAAATGCGAGCGTTTTATTTCTGATTAATTGTCGTTTGAATGAATAAACGTAGCCGTTTAAAGCACCGATTTGTAATCAATTAAGCGCTGGTATCTCTTCAACAGTAAGTATTTCCTGGTTCCCCTGGTCTATGTTGACTGATAAAAGCAGATGAAGTAAATTACAATAAATTAGGAAACACGTTTTGATGACAACATCAATTTTCTTTTCAATATCCAAAATGTGAGAATCGAAACTAAATACTGTAAAATATCTTATACTTACGCATGACAAGGCATTGTTTAAAACGGTTGATCATTGGGGGAAGTAGACTATCCTTTATTTTGACACTTTTGCTTGTATCTTTCTAAAGTTCATACTTCAGTATACACGTAGGCCTAACAATAGTTAAGTGACTTAAAATATTAGGACTAAGTTTGACATAAATAAGTGAACTTTTAAAGAATTGATACGATTTTGTGTGTATAGGAATGGGAGGTTCCAGTAGACCAGTCACAAGCTTGGTGGTACTCTTTGCTACAAATGTGATGGTTTATGTTATCCAGTTTATATTTTCTCAATAAGTTCGGTAAAGGTTGGCATGTAAAATAAAACAACTTTATCATGCTCTTTCTAATGGAAGTAAAGTAACAAAATTGTTTAAATAAACATTTTTAAAACCTTTTCTTTTCTGTTTTTGTGGCCAAATAGCACTATTCTATGAATCACGGCAAAAGTGTTAATGTAAAACAATGTGTTATTGGCGTTGGGAAGTCGTATTGACTACTTTTGCTCTAACAATTCACATCTAAATTAATGGTGTCCACTTGCATACCAGATCCATGTCTCTTTTGATGGTCCTTGCTCATTGACGTCCATCAAGCACTATACCAATACACTTGTCAAAAGCATGTTCACCTTATTTATTTCACTGCAACTTTTATCGATTTTGAAATTTCAAGTCATGGTGTCCCATTGAAAGGCAGCAATCAATTTACACCGTATTTCTGTTCTCAGGGGCCTTGCATTATTGTGATGTCCACTTACATGTTAATTTGTTGTCCACTCGCATATTTAATGCTGATTGCTTTATTAATCACCAAGCACAACGTCAAAACGATTTTCCTGAGCCAGTTCACTGAATGTAAATCACTTTCAAAATTCTTATTCTTGATGTCTAAAAAAAAACAGGCATTGCTGCTTTGAGTATTTTCTAACCTTAATCAAACAGTTCATACCTTCCTGAGTAATGTATCCAAAACCAAGTTGAACAAGAGTGCTGACCCAAGAAAATGTACTGACTTGATTCTTTTTGATCACTTTTTGTTGTATTTTATCATTACCTGTTTTGAACGTAAACATAACGAATATTGTGAAGTGAAAATTATGCGTACTATTTTATTTATTAACATATTCGTTCCTTCATTGCTTTCCTTTTCCCATTCGCTTACTGGCGCACACTTTCTTTTTACACATGAAACAACCTCGTGAGATGTTATTTGATCTTATTGGTGGGGTTATTCGGGTAACATGTACGATGCCTTGTTTTTCCCCCTTAATTTCTGTATCGCGATTATTTAACATCTCACATTGTTGGGTAGGGTTTCTTTTTTGGTGGTTGTTGTTTACCTACCTATATTATTCAACCGGCTGGTTTCCACCCATGTTGCCACACCCAGTCGCGTCGCCCTTCGCGCCACTCGCTTCTCCAGCGAGATCCCCGACTTCTCTATCACGTGTTACATTGTACACAATAAACTAGAATCATAAAGGCTACAATCACCCTTATGTACAAGGATATTTTAATAAATTTTAATCACATGTTACATTGGCGTACTTTCAGCCGCTAATTTTTTATTCCGATTTCTGATCTTGTAGCATTAGTGTAGTGTTTTCATACTATATGTAACGTTTTTATGTCCGGTATCGACATTTATCTTCATTTCACAGATATGTGCAATCATGTAAGATAAAACTTCAAGTCCGTTTATAGTGTTCCCAACCAAAGAGAAGAAACAGTAAAGTTTGCAATTTATAAAAGCAAAATGTAACGTCTGTTCTTTGGTGATTAACTATGATTTTTTCTACAAACAGTGAAAGCAAGTGAAGTCAGAACAAAGGTTAGAATAGACGCTCTATCATGGGCAAATAATGTATGATGTTTCAGAAAATTTAAAACGAAATATTAGGTAGGGTAGAAAGAATTGAAATGCACAGAACGATACATAATTGTGATCCCATCATACCATAGAAGAAACTAAAGTAGTCGTGCCAGTACTAGCACTATAGAACCAAACCAATTTCAAAAGAAAGCAAACTAAGAACAGTATACTGTACATTTTTATCTGCCTACTGGCCTTTAAGGACAAATCTTGCTGCGCGAGAATTGCTCAAGGGAAGAACAAATTTCAGAGACGCACTGCGTTTAGTAATTAAGATAACCGATTCGGCAGGCGTTGTGGCAAAGTCTAGAGCAGTGGTTCTTAACCTTTTTTCCTTGCTGCACCCCTTTCAAATCACCAACCAATTTTCGCACCCCCTTTCAAATCACTAACCAATTTTCGCTCCCCCTTCTGTAATTGCTTAAATAGAATAGACCTAACCAACCTTAATGATTCAGCATCCCCGCACCCCCTAGGAACAGTTCTCGCACCCCTTGGGGGTGCGTGCACCCCTGGTTAAGAACCCCTGGTCTAGAGTGTTTTTTTACTGGGCTGGAACCATGTATTTTGATCTGTTGTTTTGTGTGTGTATCAAGCACTTTATATTATTCGGAAAGCCTATAATTAGGTTGCTGTTCAAAACGTAAGGTAATGAATGAGGTAACCAAAACTTAAGCATGCAATAAGTGTGGAATCAAAACCAATGCTATAATGAGAGTTTGTTGGCGTGGTGTGCCGACTTTTAAAGGTTGGTTACTGAGGCCATTGTTAATGTGAATGGTATATAAAACTGTCAAGCATATATTTTGCCCCAACCAGGTAAATTGTACAACTAAAATGCGAACAGTTTTTTGAAGTATTGGATCAGTACTCTTTCCATTTTGAAGACGTTTCCCAGTCGCTAGCATGTGTAAGGTATAACACTGTTGTTTTAGTCGTTAAAACTCTTGTTCCTATGGTGAGTAATTGTGTTCTTACTAAAAAGTCTAAAGTCTGTTCCTTACAGTGCAAGTCTGTTCCGATTTTCAGAACCAACGAAAACTATACACCGAAATTATCTACCGAAGAGCTGAAAAACAACGTACACATTACCAAACGCAACGCTAAAACGAAGTTGGATTGCAAATTGCTTTCTGGATTGCTTTCTTGTTTTGTGTTAAATGCTTGTTTATAACTCTGATTTGAGTACCCTGTTTGAAATGTCATCTGTCCTTGTGCTTTATCGAACATTCGATCAAAACTCCATTATTGTGAGAGGGAGAGAGAAAAAGAAGATTGTTTGTGAAAGAGAGAGGGAGAGAAAGGAAAAGAAAAAAAAGAGGGCGTTTGTGACAGAGCGAGAAAAAGAAAGAAACAGACTGAGGAAGAAAGAGTGTGTGTGAGATAAAGTAGTGGAATTTATGGAAGGGGAAAAACGCAACAGCTTGCAAATGGTATAAATACGAAGACAGGAACGAAAATAGCTGCTCCAATGTTTTGGAAATACCCGCCAATTCCACGTCTTAAAAACGATCGCTTTTTACAAGCATAGCTTTAATCTTAATTGTCTGGGATGAACAAAAGTGAATAGTAATATTCCAAATTGATATTGGTCTTTCGTATCTGTAGTTTGTTCTGTTTATGGATGACACGCTAAGCATTGAGGATCCTAACAACGTTTTTAAGACTAAATACCAAATAAATCAAAAACCCAGCATATTTACTTGCATGCAAAACTTGCGTTTGTATTTTATAATTAGTTTATATGGAAACGTAGGCTACAATACAATTTCTTTCTTGTTTGGATAACCAACAGAAAGTTAGAAGCATAACTCCATTGGACTTTTACAAGATTACAGTGTTATGTGCGGTTGGGAAATCCCATTTTGTTTGACATAGACCAGTACACCTTGTCGCCTATAAAAGCAGTTGCTGATATATGTGTGTTTAGCTGCATCTACAAAAGTTTGTGCAGCATACAAAGTAAGCTATAGGATTGAAGATCTAACTCGTTGCAAATTTTTATTTGCATTTTTGCTTGCTTATGTGTTTTATCCTCATGCTTATAGAAAGGCTTTTGAACAAAACGATATTTCTTTATATGCGTTGACTATAAATTCCACATTGCAGCACAAAAAAACTGTGCAGACTGCTGGAGTAGAACTACTTATAGCAATTTGTATTGCAAGTTAATGTGTTGATTTGATACTACAAGATCTTGGTGATATAGTTTGACGCTTTATGTATTTGAATTGGAATAAAATTAACAGAATATTTAAACCTGAAATTTAAGTGTGCCAAGAAAAAATAATTAATATATCTGTATCTAAAATTACTACAATCAGCTTGACAAAAAGGGCAAAACAATTTATGTTATGGTGTAATATTCTAATACGTGTTTGAGTTAATCTGTTGTAATTTGTTTATGCAGGAATAATACAGCTTCAGCTAGTATTTCGAAAATCCGCATTGGAAATGAATATGGTGTTAGTTTATGTTGTGTTGGTTTCTTTATTATTTCACCTAGCACAAGGTAATTTTCTATGTCACTTTGTTATTTATAACTTTTTGTTGAAAATGCTACGTGATAAAGGTATTTGCATTTTATGCGTGTGTTTTTTGAATATATTTTTTTAAATTATGGTTTAATTTTTTTGGTTAGAAAGTGTTTTGAAATTTGAGACAGATTTGAATGATGCTAATTGCATTACAAATTTATTATTAACGTATAATTTAAATTATAATTGTTTCACAATTTTTCAGGTCAGGTGGACTGCTATATTTGCCACGATTCGAACGGGTTTAATGGTTTCAGTCCAAGTCCTTGTTACAACAATTTTATGGGTTTGGCTCAACGTTGCAGTTTCCCTGCAACCTGTCGCCTAGAATTCTTAAGTGTAGATGGTAAATGATGGTTTAATCTCAATATTAAGTTTAATTGATGACTGAAGTTTGAAATCAATCAATTTGAATCAATCACTTTCAGGCACAAGTAGATGGAAAATAATAAAAAAATTCTTCATTAAATTTCAAAAACTAATATAAAAAAACACATAGAGGTGGGCGGTTGTGACATACGGAACTTTGATTTGGCTGCCAAAAGCAAAAAAAATGTGCATCTCTGGTTACGTGTGGCAGACTGCGGCTTACAATCCAGCAAAGGATTGCCTTATTCAAGGGGGGGGGGAATATTTATGTTTGCCTAAATCTTTTACAGGTGTAATTCGACGAATTGAAAGAAGTTGTGGAAGCAGTGGCGAAACCGAGGCACATGCGCTTCAGTGTACTACCAGTCTTAGCACATCCTCCTTTTTCCAGTTCGTTGAAAGAACAACATGTACATTAGTGTGCAGCGCCGATGGTTGCAACAACCAACTTGCAAGTAATTTTTTACCGATGTACTTTGTCACAAAAAAATAGTTGCGTGACAGCTAAACCAGAATTTAAACGTGTAGCTTTCGTCACAGGTAATCTTACGGCTTGTGCTTCTGGATGCAGTGGAAATGGATTCTGTAACTATTTTGAAGGCATCTGCGTGTGTGACAAAGGATTTAACGGGACTGACTGCAGCAATGCAGGTTTGTAAAACGTGTGCTAAAAATTGGCGTTTAGTATGATCAGTGGTGTACCTAACAACGGAGTCGACAAGAAACTAAATCCGAACCCGCGAACCGGTTAAGCTGTTTAATTCATTTACCCTGAACCAAATACGAACCGTAAATAACGATTCCCCTTACCCGAACCGGAGTTGTACCTTATATTTTGTTTGGTGTTGAATCTTAACCGGACCGGTAAAAATCCTTCCTGTATTGTTTTGGTAATCGCCACCACAAAAATGAAGTTTGGTAAGGACAGGTAGATAAGTGTAGCATTATAATTAAGCAAAATGAAATTTAAACCGGTTTAAAAGCCGCAAAAGGGTTCGGACAAAGCCAAAAATAGTTTGTTTTCAAAACCTGAACCGAACCCGAACCCCTAAAATCAATAAATAGTGAACCCGGACCCAAACCAATATAACAAGCCGTTCGAATCCCTACTTGATACAACCTTGTGTTGTAAAAGTGTTTTTTATCTCTGCAGTGCCGTCATCGATCCTAAGCTGCATGCAGTGCGACGACGCAGTAGCTCCTGACTGTTCCGCTGCACTCCCTTCCACACCTTGCAGCGATTCCTCTTTTGACGAATGCTCAGCAAGCCGAACAACTCTATATGGTGCAAGTAAGGGACAAATCACAATCAATTGTTGGAGTGACTTTGAGTACGTGTAAAAATGAAGTATGATAACTGGAGAATTTATTTGTTATTAGTATAAACACATTGTCACCAAAGATCTTTTTTTACAATGCATACGAACCGAACTTTTCAACAAATAAGTTACTGAAAAAATTCGATATAAGTACGTCTGCGATGGGCCTACGATTTTTTCAACTATGATTAATACTTCGAACTATTTTTCCATGTTTTCATGAACCATTAAAAACATTTACAGATGGTGCTGCAGTGAGAACTTTTATAACTGGGGGGGGGGGGGGGGGGGGGGGGGGGGGGGGGGGGGGGGGGGGGGGGGGGGGCTGCAGTAGTTCTTCATCTGTTACCAAAGACGAGTGCACTTACACAACGCCAGCAGATTCCACTCTTCTAGGTTTCTTCGAATACACCTGCACACAAACTTGTACTACCAACGGTTGTAATACGTTCACACGTGAGTTTTTTTGAAGAGTATGGTAAGGTTCTAGAAAATTAACAATTATTCTAAATATAAAAAAGCAAAAACACATTAGCAAATGCTTCTTTGAACTGGATTAAAGACTGTCAAGTTTTTATTGGTAACATTTTCTTCTTAAATATCACTTCCTAAACCAATTACATTCTGTGATCGTTAACATTACCACGTCAACTATTAAAGAAATAGATCACATAAAAAGCACTTATATTTGCCAGTTTTAGTGAGCTCATTGTTTACAACAGGGGTCTCCAACGCAACGGTTATTCCGGGCCAATTTTCCAGAGGCCGCGGGCCACAGTCTTACATGTCAAAATGTTCTAGTTCATGGTCCCTTAGTGGCTAACGGCGTTATTTTCGTTAATCTCCAAAAGTTCATGACTTTACAATCTTACTTCCGTGTTCATCAATGCTTTTTTATTTCATAAAATCAACAAAGAAAGCAATTGTTTGCGCATAATTCCCTATCTTAGTTTTGTCTGTGATGTCACAACCCACTCTTAGATCATTGATATGCGTAACCAATTGATAATACTTAAGTAAAATACATCTTAAATTTTTAAATTTTCCTAAAAATTTTTTAAAAATTTGAAAATTTAAATTACTTTTAGCAGCTTTAGCTGTTTAATTTGTTTTAGCATTGAATTCATCGTGGACCGCGGAAAATTACGAAACGTCTGTTAAATAAATTAAATGATTTGGAAACCACTGGCCTATAGGCATCTGAAAAAGTCAATGCGGGCAACATAAGTGTCAACAAAATGTTGGTTGGCTTTCATGAACTTAACAGTTCCTTATCCTTAAGCTAAACAAAAATATTGGACACAAAAAACTTAACGGATTTTAACTTTACGCTTAAAGATCAGAATAAGGTTGCATTATTTCATCACAATAATAATAATGTATTACAAGGGTTAAATCTGGTATTTTTAACTTAGTGATATATGATTTAATTTGTGAAATACTTGAAGGGTGAATAAAACAAACACATCCTTTAAATTTTACAGGATATAAATTTATTTTTTCATTTGCTGATAACGCCGCGGGCCTCGGAAAATTGCCTGGCGGGCCACATGCGGTTGGAGACCCCTGGTTTACAATATAATTTAACAAGTAAAAGTTAAATTTTGGAAAAGGTATTTTTTGTATCTCTAGCCCAAGGAACTGCACCAGGTCCACTGTACTGCTGCAGAGACCAGTCTTGCGGTACCAGAATTCGTTGTCCAATTGACCAGGGATATTGTTTCTCCAGGGTGGTTTATCGCTCATCCGCTTTCCAATCCAATATCACTTACAACGAAGGCAAGGCATTGGAATTTTTCGGAACCCGTTTATCACTTAGTTAAAACAGTTTCTTCAGCTATTTATTATTGTTGTTTTTTGCAGTCCAAGGTTATCAGTTGGTTTCTGAAGCTCGTGGATGTTCAGCCACGGCTTTGACAACACAATGTACAAATACCCAACTTGAAAGTTCTAATGGTGTAGTGACGACTTGTCAAGAAACTTGTCAAACGCACGGATGCAACGATGGGTGGCGTAAGTGAACGGTTAATTAACCCCCCCCCCCCCCCCCCCCCCCCCCCCCCCCCCCCCCCCCCCCCCCCCCCCCCCCCCCCCCCCCAAAATATGATATTTTGAACAATAAACAGTTAAGACATCAAATATAATCGAGCGTTTTTACTTTTTAATGAATGAAATGATACCAACGTAGTAAATCTTTTCGTATTAATTTTTTTATATTTTTTATAATACTTTGATTTTGATCCCGCTGTTAGACACTGTACTAATGTTAACGTTGGATCATTCTTATATTTTGGTCTTATCAAGCAAACAGACCCAAATGCTTGCAATGCACCAGCTCGCCAAGTGGTATAGCATCAGGATCGGACGATTGTCTTTACAATCCTCAGCCAGCATCACCATGTACACGACCGTATCACCAGTTCTGCGTATATACCGATCAAGGAAGATCTGGAATGTTGACCCGTACGTACAACTATGCAAAATTCAATTCATTTGGACGCAATAACATGAAATTGCAATAGACAAATATCAGCAGAACACAAAAATCCCAGACGTAAAAAAAACAGTGTAATATTCGATCTTCTGGATTCGATTTCCCCCCCCCCCCCCCCCCCCCCCCCCCCCCCCCCCCCCCCCAGTCTAGAATATTGCACTGTTAAAAATTTCTGACTTTCAGTTTATATTTTTCTAAGTTGATTAATTCGTCTATTCTAAGTGCAAAAAAATTAATTCGATTCTTTAGTTTGGATCCCAAAAATGCCTGTAAAGCAGAGTACCATACCAGACTTATACCCAACGATTTTGCGTTTCTTTTAATAGACCGAGTTGCCGATAATCGTCGAGGTTATCCTCGTAGCATGTCCCGAAGATGTTCGGCTACTCCCATTGGAATCCGATGTGCAGACATCCAGATTGGTAACACAACATATCAGCAATGCAATAAGACATGCAGTTCGGATGGATGCAATCAAGGTAAAGATTGGAGCGATTGTAGTTAACTTCTAAAGGATATTTATTGGCAACTAAAGCTGTGGTTCTTGATCGGTTCTGCGCTCGTACCTTTATTTTTTATTAGTATCTTTACGTTAACAATTATAGACGCAATTGAGAACTGTAGTAGTTCACTTTCAATTATATAGCAAAATGAGAGTAATTTAATACACCCAGTAGCGTAGATGTGGAAATGTTTTTGAGGAATATTGTACACCTCACTGACACTTTTCAAAAACGTCGAGATATCCCTTATTTTGACAATGTTTCCGTACCGCCTAAATTTGTAGCCTTTAGCATCTAAGCCCCCCCCCCCGTTATCCTCGTAGCATGTCCCGAAGATGTTCGGCTACTCCCATTGGAACCCGATGTGCAGACATCCAAATTGGTAACACCACTTATCAGCAATGCAATAAGACATGCAGTTCGGATGGATGCAATCATGGTAAAGATTGGAGCGATTGTAGTTAATTTCTAAAGGATATTTATTGGCAAATAAAGCTGTGTTTCTTGATCGATTCTGTGCTCGTACCTTTATTTTTTTATTAGTATACGTTAACAATTATAGACGCAATTGAGAATTATAGTAGTTGACTTTCAATTATATAGCAAAACGAGAGTAATTTAATACACCCAGTAGCGTAGATGTGGAAACGTTTTTGAGGAATATTTTACACCTCACTGACACTTTTCAAAAATGTCGAGATATCCCTTATGTTGACAATGTTTCCGTACCGCCTAAATCTGTAGCCTTTAGCATCTAAGCTATAGGGTGTACACGTAACCACGCTTAAGCACCTGTGACTGTTTAGGATTAAGTGTAAGTTCGACCTAATCCAACATTTCAAGCACTTAAACAATTTTGTGTTTATAGGAATGGGAGGTTCCAGTAGACCAGTCACAAGCTTGGTGGTTATTTTTGTTACAAGTGTGATGTCTTCTGCTACCCAATCCATAATTTCTCAGTAAACTTTATAAAGGTGGCTATGTAAATACACAACTTCATATTGCTGTTTCTAAATGAAGTAAGGCTACAAAATTGTAACAAAATAATATTTTGCATCCCCCCCCCCCCAGTCACAAGCTTGGTGGTTATTTTTGTTACAAGTGTGATGTCTTCTACTACCCAATCCATATTTTCTCAGTAAACTTTATCAAGGTGGCTATGTAAATACGCAACTTCATATTGCTGTTTCTAAATGAAGTAAGGCTACAAATTTGTAACAAAATAATATTTTGCATTTTTTTCTGTGGCTAAAGTGCGTCATTCGATATGTTACTGCACGCATTGCATACCTAGCCTATAGACCTCGTCTACAAGACCGTTTTTTTACAAAAGAAGATATATCATTTTCTGATGTGAAAAAAACTACTGGATTATATATCAGATGTAGCAATTGCTCCAATGAAATATATGAGGAAGTTAACTTGCTTTTGAAACTTCGCTTTTTAGCTTTGTGTATTAGCATTCTGGTATCTGTGCATGTGGTATAGCCCTAATAAATTGCATGTAAATAAAAAATATGAATTATGTGAGTCTTATTTTCGACAGCAGAAGTGTTTGACTTAAAACAATAGCAGACTTCTTAGTACTGCTACTCTTAAGGATGCAAGCCAATTTCACTAGAAAGAAAACTAAGAACACCACGCTGTAGATTTCTCTCTGCCTATTGCCCTCAGGAACAAACGCGTAGTCGGTACCTTACTGCGCAGAAATTGCTTGAAGGAAGCTTTAGAAACGCGTTACGTTTGGAAATTGAACGATTCTGTACATTGCAGAAAACAGGGCGTACGTTTGCTACAGTGTTGGAACAAGGCATTGGAATCTCTTGTCCGTATATGGATCAAACTCTTTAGGTTCCCCCCCCCCGTTACGTTTGGAAATTGAACGATTCTGTACATTGCAGAAAACAGGGCGCACGTTTGTTACAGTGTTGGAACAAGGCATTGGAACCCCTTGTCCGTATATGGATCAAACTCTTTAGGTAACTTGGAAAGCCTAATGTAACTTTCTGCAAACTAACGTAACGCGTTTGTGAAGTTTGGTTAGATCGCAGATAAGATATCGACGAGGCGTTTGTTCCAGTGGGAAATCTACAGAGTTACTTGTTATCCAGACGTTNTCGACAGAGTACTTGCTATCCAGACGTAAGGTAAAACATGTAAAAAAAAACTCTAGAATTAATGCTACTGAGAATTTGTTACTGACTTTTAAGGTCATTTGCATTAGATTTTGCACGGTTTGTTGCTGTGGTCACTATCAATGTGGTATATAAAGCTATAAGGCTTTGAACTTGTACATTTTGACCTTTCAGGTTTATTTTCCTACTCTTGTGGTAATTTTATCAGTTGCGCTTAATGGTTGAGTCTGTGTAAAATTCGTTGGAATTAAAACAGTTATGTCGGATATTTTTCAGTGCGCGGTGCACCTGTTGGCTTACTCAAGTAAGGTGTGCCCTTTTTCTTAACGTTTAGACTGGTGATTTATCTATTTTCCATTCAGAGTGGCAAGTCGGGTCGGGCTTTTCGAGTCGGGTTTGCCGAAAGGTTACTAGGGCTTTTTAATGCAATCTTGTGGCCCAAGTCATGTTGTGCAAACTTTAAAAGCAGATGACTGTTTTAAAAGTTATGGAAAATTTTTAGAAATCCCGTGTGTTGATTGGCCAAGATTTAAGTTAAATTGAACATTTCTTTCGCTAGTCGTTCCTTTACTACTATAGACACTGCTTTTTTCTCACGCACTGTCATTAGTAATGGGATTTTTTACATCTATGTGGGCATATGTACGTGGCGCTTTTTGATTGGTTGTCTTCATATGACCTTTTTTGATCGGAAATGAGAAAAGGTTACGCCCTGGGCATTGTGCCTAAAACAGAGTTGCAGTGTTTTTCTTTCGGGCCTGATTCGAGTTTGGTTAAAAAAATATCTGGTCAGGCTTGTACTTTTGGGTTCGGGTGGGGTTGCCCCCCCCCCTTTTTACATCTATGTGGGCATATGTACGTGGCGCTTTTTGATTGGTTGCCTTCATATGACCTTTTTTGATCGGAAATGAGAAAAGGTTACGCCATGGGCATTGTGCCTAAAACAGAGTTGCAGTGTTTTTCTTTCGGGTTTGATTTGAGTTTGGTTAAAAAGATATCTGGTCGGGCTTGTACTTTTGGGTTCGGTTCCGGTTCGGACCTCAATTTAGGCCCACCTACAACTGTTAAAACTGTTTGGCATTGACATTAGGTGCTTTTGCATTAATACTTATACTTTTATCTATTTTAATCTGTTGTTTCTGTGTTATTGGATGTGCGCATGTAGTGACCCAATCTATACTTAATCGTGAAAAAGGGTGGTCGCGGTAAAACATTCACTTAAATCTTTACAAATTTTATAAAGTTTATAAATCATTTGGGTTACATTAACTATCACATTACGTTCACATGTGCAGGTATGTCTTAACACAAATGCACAGTACAAGCAAGCGTTTGAGTTTATGGGGCAAATAGGCTTGAATAATAGGCTTTGTTTATAAACAGGTATTTTTGTAAAACCCAATCAAAGCGGAAAAAACAATTTATCAATTCGCAAATCAAATCAAACTCCGCCAGGAAATGATACCTATTAAGGCTTTTGTGGCCTATTTTTCTAAAATAGATGATTGATGATGATTATGACTAACTGTGCTATTTTGTACGAAGGTAAACCCCGTACATCTTTTGACATGCAGCAATATTGTTTTTAGTTGGTCGCTGTGAGCTAAATGCTTCATAACTTTATTTGAGCGATAAAATATCTACATATTTTTTATGCGTTTAAAGTTTAACGCTAATGTGACATTTTACATGAAGGTCCGTTTAACTTGTTTTTGAGTTGGAAACTAGTGGGTAATAACAAAATTACATTTATTTTGTCGTTTTTAATTGAAAATTTAGCAAAGACTTTTGCTACAATCAATAGCACAGTTTTATATCTTTTACAGTTATTGCGCATTTTCAAACAATTTCTAACGATTTTAATGTCAATTTTAGGCCCGCTTATAACTCTGGTATATGTGTTAATACGTTTGCAGAAGCACAAGGGTGTGTTAGGGTAGTATAAGCTTTGTTGCGAAATGCTTATTTGATTATCATTATTCAGCCGTTTAGTCTTTTGTTGTTGTGTATAGCATAACAATTAAACTATGCATTAAATAATAAGTTTATTTTGGTGATAAATTTAAAAATAAAAACAAAATTACTTAACTTTGCATTGAACTAACAAGTGTCCTTTTCAAAAGAGTTTTTTTAACCTGGGGGGTTTTGTCTGTTTTACAACGGGTTTTTGCCTGTTTTGCAACAGATTTTTGCCTGGTTTACAAAATTACCTTGTTTTAACAGGTTTTTGTCTGTTTTCCAAACTACATTAAAGATGGTTAGGCTGTTGGTGTATGTTGCACTGGTGTCATCACTTTTGTGCCTTGTGCAAGGTGAGACTGAAATCTGCATTATAACTTAGTTGACGTATAAAATATTTATTCAAAATCAATGTGTGTTAGAAACGAAAAGCATAAACATTTTGTGCAACAAAGTGTCCAAATTTTATTGATAAACAAAATTAAGTTTTTTAGTTTCAAATTATGACCTAAAATAAAGTCATCTTATTAAATAAAATCAAACTAAAGATGATTGAACGGACTTGCAATAAAATAAGTTTTCAAAAAAGACTCGCTGTGGCCACAACGCATTCTGGTGTTACCCGCCTACCAGAATTGAACAAAAAATTTATAAACATGTTTTTGTATTATTTTTCAGGTCAATTNGACTTGAACAGAAGCAAGATAGTGCAATTGGTGATTACTGCTACAACAATTTGACCAACAGGATGGCGACTACTTGCACAGGATCTTGCCGAATGACTTTTGAAACGGAAGATGGTCAGTAACTTTCTCTTTGTCTCTTATAAACACCTTTCTCCCCATAAGAAAAAAAATGTATGTCTAAATCAGTGGTCGGCAACCGCCAGTCCGCGACCCGGTCCGGTCCGAGAGGAGTTCGTTACCGGGCCGTATAACTTTTTAGGTTGAATGCTATGAAACGTTTTGCCTATCTATCCCCGGGATGATAAACTTATTTTAGGCGTTTTCGTTGCTTAATATTTGTAATTTTTTTGAAGACCGGTCCGCGATAAAATTTTACTTTTAAAAACGGTCCGCGGTGCAAAAAAGGTTGTCGACCCCTGCTCTAAATGTTAGCTCATTTTACTGCTACTAATTTGCGTTTCACAAAACTGATTTATATTTGGCAGATGGTGATAATGAGTAACTTATAAAAAAAAATAATTTGAAGGAGGTAAAATTTCATGTGCTTATTGTATGCCCGTTCTTTTTATTTCAAAAAGTTTCCGTATACTAAGTTAGTATTTTTGTTTTGCTATTTTAGGTATGATTTGGTCAATAAACCGAGACTGCAACAGCAGAAGCCCACAAAGTCTGAAGTGTGAAAGCGTTGTCCAATCTGGAAATAGTATCCACCATACGCAATGTGAAATCCTATGCGACACGAATGGATGCAATGACATGCTTGCAAGTTAGTGAAATTAAAGCAATTCATCTATTGGTTTGCACACCATTATATAGTGTGTTATAAGTTCGATTTTATTTACTTGTAAACAAATAAATCAAAATAATTCATTTTAAAGTAGCAAGTTGATTTTGGTGACAATTCAATATATTTGAATTAAGGATCCATTGCCGCAAAGTTATGCATTACAGCAGTTTTTATCATAAATATTTGACGTTTTGACTTCCCATTTAAGACGCCTTCATAAGAATAGCATGTCTTGAAATACAAATTTCTACTTTGAAACGTCGATTATTATTTATGATAAAAAATTCTGTAAGAGCAATACTCGCTTTGCTTATACATTGCATCTATTGTGGTTTGCACACAATTGCGAGTAGTGCTCTAAACTTAACAAAATGTTTGTATTTTTTGCTACAGATGACTTGCAAGCGTGCTCTTCTACTTGCGGAAGTACTGGCGGTGGTTTCTGCAACTATTATACCGGAACCTGCGTGTGCAATGCTGGTTATACTGGAGCTGACTGCGAAACAGTAATTGCAGGTGAATTGTGCAGAACATGGTTAAAAGTATGAACCAGAGTAGTAATTGGAGCCGCACTCGAACGTGCAATCCGAAACCCGGCCCAGACCCTAATCGTTTTTGAGAAGCTCGTTTAGGCCCAAAAGTTTACTTGAAGCCTTGGAAAAGGCCAAGACAACAAACACAATAGACAATTGGTCTTGAACAAGGCGGTTTGGAGCTGTTTGAATTTAGGCTGTTTAACTAGTTAAATTTATTTTAAAAATAATAATGACTCAAGTGTCACGTCAGGCTCGAATCAAGCCCATTATTTTGGAAAAACGAAGTCCTAACCTGGCCCGAAGCCTGGCCCGATATACAACTTTGATATGAACCTTTATTTGAAAACTGCTTATTGTTGCGCCCCAAAACAGGTTGATTCATTTTAACTCACTTGGCAGATAGTATATGTTATTGCAAAAAATGAGTATTATACTTCTCAGCCTACATTAGAAAGTAGGATGAATAACATCAAAAGTTTTAATCAATTTAACTCTGCAAGACAATCCCCCCCCCCCCCCCCCCCCCCCCCCCCCCCCCCCCCCCCCCCCCCCCCCCCCCCCCCCCCCCCCCCCCCCCGATATCCTAAAAGAAAAGTTGCAAGAAATTAGCTTTAAAAAATATTAACGATAGAAAAAAGTTTTAGTTTGTATGGTTATACGAGAAGTAAATTGTGTGGTAAATACGAAATAAATATAATTTTTTCGGGTTGGGTAGTCAATGTGGTCGCAACAATACAGAATACTTAATTGCAATTCCAACTTTAAAACTGTCTTGTAGATCTAGCGTTGCCAGTAAACAACAATCACCACGAAACACCAACAATATTTCCCAGTTCTGACTCTTTTTTATTTGTTTTGCAGATAAAAACTCCCCAAAAATAGACAAATAAATTGATTTGGTTGTTTTTCTCAATTTTCAGGGTGCATTACGAGTAAAAAAAAATTGTTTCATTTTGCAGTGACACCAACTCAAAGTTGTATCCAATGTGACGACGCAACCCAACCAGGCTGTGCTTCGGTTACTTCTACTCTTTGCAGCAGTTCGTCCCATAATTACTGCACAGCAAGCCGAACGACTTTGTACGACGCCAGTGAGTACCTTACTTCAAAAACAGTCCTCCAGACATAGGTTGTACTTGTATCGCCCGGAATCAGTGGTGGGATTCAGCCGGTTCGCACTGGTCCTATAGAACCGTCTCACGAAATTTTATGAGATCAGCGAACCGGTTAGCAATACTGGTTGCTGTCAATGGACTTTTTGTAAAAAACGGCAGAAAATGA
This sequence comes from Phallusia mammillata, assembly GCA_003260075.1. NCBI lineage: Eukaryota > Metazoa > Chordata > Ascidiacea > Phlebobranchia > Ascidiidae > Phallusia > Phallusia mammillata. The sequence continues at coordinate 5,493 of QLIY01001409.1, read as the reverse complement.
CTTCTGTGTTAGAACGGCTGACAAAAAATTTGAATCCCACCACTGCCCGGAATATATGTGGCGAATTAAATAAGGGTTCAGTGGCCCGCGAATTTTGAATTTTAAGAAAATGTGGTCCTCTCAACTATCTTAATGTTGTGCTAGCGAGCGACTAAACTTATTTTTTGTTTGTTTCTGAGCAGACCAATGCGACTGGTGCTATTTTTTTCTGAAACCCGACTGAATACAGTTAGAATCACTTGCAAATTTGTTCACCCAATTTATGCGCGTTTGGGTACTGCACAGCAAACTTTAGACAACTGGTCTTATAGTTTCCGTCTAATCATGTTACATTTTCACTAACATTGATAACGAGGCACACAGTGCTGTAGACCAACAGAAGTTTGTGTAAACTTTCAGGTAAAAAGTAGCACTAGTTAGTAAGTACATTTATAGAGGGACAAGAAATTTCTATGTGACCCCTTTTTGGGTATAGCCTATACCAGTGGTGGGATTCGAATGTTGTGTCAGCAGGTTCTGTCACAAAAGTCCGTTGACCAGTAACTCTAACCGGTTCGCTGATCTCATAAAATTTCGTGAGAGGGTTCTATAAAACTGGTGCGAACCGACTGAATCCCACCACTGTTCTATACACGTAAATGATTTTTAAACAATAAATTTACGCACGTATACCATTTACTGTTACAATGACATTATAAACGAATGATGTTTCGCAACACCAAAATTATACAAAAAATTTTTTTTTTCAATTTGCAACCGAATTTTGGATCGCGACTCACAAAAGCTTTGATCCTTGTTTGTTTTGCAGATTGCGCCGTTTTCATTCCAAATTGTCATGGTTTGCATTAAATGTGCAACAAATTATGTGAATTGAAGTATTTGTTTTGCAGATGGTGCCGCTGCTCGAACTACTGTCACACGGGGTTGTGTTGAATCTTTTGATGTCACAAATGATGAGTGCACTTTTTCCCCACCGGCTGATACAACACTTGCAGGCTTTTTGGAATACACCTGCACGCGTACTTGCAAAGCTGACGGATGTAACAGCTTTACACGTAGGTTTTGATTTACGTGTGAAACTGGTTGCGCGGGTTAAGCATACGTTAAATAAAAAAGCGAAGTTTCTTGATTGTTTTCATACAATTTGTAACCAAAAAAATGTCGAAACTTTGTTACATTTTGTAACACATTAATTAACCTTAAGTCAGTCCAATAAAACTTTTGATTGACAACAATAAATATAGGTTATTGGTTTTCATCCTTTTATGATACTGTGATTTATGATCCGGATGGCGTTTTTTTGAATCTTTAAAATAAAGTTATCAACGTCACAAACGAATGACGTAATGAAACTAAAACAAGTTTGTAATTACCCCCTAAATTTAATTGCCTAATTTTATTTCCCCTTAATTAACCAAATTACCCTTTTGGGAGTAATTACCCACAGGCAAAAATTATTAATATGAGGTATAGTTTTTGATGTTTATACTAATTTGTATGCAGCTCAGGGTGACGCTCCGGGACCGATATATTGTCACAAGTGTACAGACACCTCTGATACTAGCACTTGTGCACAGTTACCAAATACCTGGACCCGTTGCCCTAGTGACCAAGGTTACTGCTACTCAAGAGCAATTTATCGTTCATCGACAGCTCAAAGTGACATCACCCACAACGAAAGTAAGAAAACTAATATCCTTAGTGTCGTAACAAAATTACTAACTAGTTGAAGTCTTGTTTGCTTAATAAAAAAATATGTTACAAATTAATCGCTTTAAACGTGGTATACGAGTTATGTCAAACAGGGTGTTTTGACACTTTACTGGTAAGTAGGGCAAGTTTTTGTTGCACTAAACACGTGAAAAAGTTGCACGAAAAATAGAAAAAAGAAAAAGTTGCAAAAGTTGCAAAAACTTGCCCTATTAATAAGCTTAGTTGTTGTTTTTTTTCATTTCTTTCAAAATTTGCTACTATTCAGGACTGAAATCCTATACATTTTTGCAAAGGAAAGTGCAAACTTTTGCTTGTTTGTACAACAATTTCACAATTTTGGGAGTTTTTTGTATGTTAGAAGCCAATTGCAAAAACATAGTGACGTGCAATCAAACTTTCTTAATATTGTTTACAGACGTGGTTTAATTGTCAATCTGAGTAGTTTCATCATCCAAGTTAAAACAGTTTATCTAAAAAAAATTCTACTTTGCATCTATTTTGCGCCACCCTTTTAGGCCTGTATTAAAACAACTCCTCAATGCCTTGAGATTTTCAAACAAAGCGGATTGTTCAACCATATTCTAACCCTCAATTTACAATTTGCTTTTTAATAGTTCAAGGTTATCAGTTTGTCTCCATCGATCGGGGATGTTCCAGCACGGCTATGGCGTCACAATGCACCAACACGACCTTTCCCTCATCCAACGGACAACTGACCACCTGCCAAGAAACTTGCCAGACTCACGGATGCAACGATGGGTGGCGTAAGAGAGCTTATTTTTTATTTTTAGGGGAACATGTAAATAACTCGAAAACACATGCTTTTTTGTTTTAGCAAACCGACCTAAATGTATCCAATGCATTAGCGATGAAAGTTCTGTAGCTGCGGGTGCTGATGACTGCCTTTACAACCCCTTAGCTGCAAGACAGTGCCCACTGCCGTATCATCAATACTGCTACTACACAGATATGGGCAAATCTGGCCAACTTAACTGTAAGTTAAATAAAAAAATTTGTAAAAAAAACGTGATTAGGTTATTCCATCACTTTTACGCATCTTCTTTTCCAAAAGTAAAAAAAAAACGACGTGAAAAACGCACTCAGCTGAATCGGTTAACTAACAACAACAAAAAGCCGCCTTGTAGAATAATGTTAATTGGCAAACTATCTGGAAATTGGCAAACTATCTTAATGGAAAACCATTTTCCCATTTTCTTACAAGAATTTAATTTCATAAGAATGTTGATTTTATACATCAAAATTAAGCATGAAGTTAGACAAAAATACGTACAGTTGCAATTGAAAGGTGTCTGATGTTAACTAATAAGTTAGATTGATTATTGTTGCCCTAATATATCTTGTTGAGAGAACAAATTGAGGCACAGTAATTAAACCCGTTCACTGATAATCATAACTACAAATAAATAATATATTCGACCGCGAACTTTTCTGCTCAAAACAACGGTTCTGTTTTTTACCTTTTAATTTAAATCTGTGTAAATCAAAGTCCATTTTGTGACAAATACTTTTTCCTTTCAGCTCAAATTTCTGAAAATCGAGGTGGTTACCGTCGCTCAATGGTTAGATTGTGCAGTGTTAACTCTTATGGTTCAACATGTACCGAATTCCAAAATGGTGGCGTTACATTTCAGCGGTGCAACAAGACTTGTGACACTGATGGTTGTAACCATGGTAAGCCAAGTTTGCTTTTTAAATTTATTCTTAGTATGTATGCGATACAAATCGTAAATTGTGGATGCTAAAAACTTAGAGTTGAAACTTTTCTGAAATTTTACAACTGGTCTTGCTCCACTTTGCAAAACAAAACTGATAAAGACTTAGCGTGCCAAGATGTTTGTGTACAATAGTGGTTTGTGCCAGCCGATGTAAATAGCAATCAGAATGAGGCCAGATTTGTACTTGTAGGTTGTTTATTACGACAAGTAGCCTGCGTCATATAGAATTGAACAGAAGCAAGATAATAGTTTAACCTATACAATAAATACTTAAATTGAACTTAAATCGGTTGCCGCGCCGGAAAAAACAACGTTGCGTTCCGAACCTTTATATGCATGGTATAGGTCACCCGCCCCTAGTTATCTTAAGGTTTGGATACAACTTTGAATAATATGTTAGTGCTCCAACTTAGAAGCTTACTTCATTTCAAAGCAATCTTTTGTTGCAGGAATGGGAGGTGGTTCCTTCAGACCAGGCACAAGCTTCATGACTCTGTTTATTACCAGTCTACTGACTTATACTACTCAATACATATTTTTCCACTGATCAGAACATGCAGTTTTATTTCATACCCTTTAACTCATTATGCTAGTCAAGAGAATTGTTTTGTTTTTTCGTCCTTTTGTGCACACACAAATACTTTTTATGTCTTGTTTTGTGGTGAGTTTAAGATGTTAATTTATCTATGTAAGCTGCTGGTTGATAGCAGCAATGAATGTACCATGTCTTAAATATTACTAATTTTAAAATGAAATATTTTGTAATAGAGATTTATAGGCAAGATTGGCAACACAATCTTAAACTTTTGAAAGTATTATTTTACAGTATACATACAGTTTTAACTAACAGATAGTTTTTTGGTCGAAGTCACTGTATTTTCTTTACTAAAGTGTAAATGCAAAGTTTTATCACTTTTTATTTGTTTCCTATTATTATTATTATTATTCATTTTTATATTCGATTTACATATCATAGCTCGTTTTAAATTGCATGCAAATAAAAAATCTTGTACGAGTAAAGCACATAGACTTGAATAGGCAACATTTCAGAGTAACGTTTCATGGAAATAAAATATAAAACTACTGTTTAAACAACAAAATAGGACTTGGTTCTTCTGCCAATTTAGTGAAATTTTGTTCTATAAAAAAACTTTTATAATCATCATTGTAAAAGGCAAAAGCAGTTTCCTACAATTCAGCAAATTTGGTACATCGGTTTATAAGTTGAACTTATTTCGGGAATAAAGTTACACAATATAAGGATATTTTCAAATTTCGAACATTATTTAGTGGTGATTAAAAGTTTCTAAGTCAGTTTCGAACAGTTTTGTTGCAGTGGTGATTTTACGTAACAAAATTTGTCCGCAATACAGATTTTACAAAAGATATGTTATAACCAACCGCATTTCGGGACTAAGTTTGCTTCAAAATGATCAATCGTGCAGCTTAATTAAGTATGTCCGTATGTACACCTACTGTACCCAAAATTCTTTGAATCGGGTAATTAAGCTTCATCGCAAAATCGTCTGTGCACTCGCCTAAAAGTTTAGGCAGGAAATGAGTCTCGCGTCATCAGGCAACGAACCACCAACAAAGCAATTTGCAGACGGAATTACCCATGTGATCTATTGTCCTGTTTATGGTTCGGACGTTGCTTAATGATAAATTCTTCCAAATCTGGCGGACGATTGCAATTTGAAAGGTTACTAACATTAGGTAAGGTTAGATTAATTGGTATTGCCCAAATATATTTTGTTGAAACAAGAAATGGACACATAGCAATTAAATCAAATAAAATGATTGACTATAAATAATTAATTATCCGTCAAATATTCCACACAAGACAACACAAGGGCATTTTAATACGAGTAATCAAATGCTAGGCTGAAAAGCAAAAAGTAAAAAGCGGAAGTAAGTTAATCAATAACGAGCAGTAATTTTCCTAGCGCCCCAAAAGAACTTGCAAAAGGCCATAGCCTTAGGGTTTTTCCGAAAGTCGGGTCAAAATTTTCGATCTTCAAAACCGGTTTTAACCGGTTTGCAG
>QLIY01001408.1:0-25834 GCA_003260075.1 Phallusia mammillata | reverse complement strand
AAAAACGACAGTTATAATAATTTAATCACTTAAATGACGCCAAAGAATGCAATTGTAACAAAAAAGCAATAAAATTTGCTAATTAGGGTCAACCGTACATAAAGAAATCACCGAATTTTTGCGCATAAATATTTTTTTGCACAAAATTGTCCACCGCGTACTTGGTTTTCATTGTATTGAATTTTTTACTTTTGGAAATGGACTTCATGTAATCAATCTTGTTGGCAGTTCTAGAGTAGCCTAGACCAGTGCTCTTCAACCGATGTGCACGGTGAACCCTAGGTTGCACCAAAATATGCATGGGGTGCACCAGTACGAAAAGGCATGGGGCATCACAAACTTTTGATGAACCATTAATATTTGGCCTTTAGGATATGTATTGGAAAAAAGCTGTAGGTTTCAACCGATGCATTAATGAACCTCTGGATTTTGTATATCTACGTCAAAAGAAATTTTGCGCAAAAGTTCTATCAACAAAAATTTTTTTTTTATCAACAATGTGGCTGCCCGTTAATGTACGTCGAAACCAAACAGGGTGCATGAGTTCGTCACAACAACTTTAAGGGTTCACCAAACCAAAAAGAGTTGAAGAGCACTGGCCTAGACGAAAAAGCATGCTTGTGTAAATCGCTTGATTTGATATAACCTATTTTAAAGGTGCCTTAGATTTAACACGTTTCAATTTTGACACAACTTTGTTGGTTTCAGATAGTGGAAGACTCCCACGAGGATAGGGCCGCGACAAATAATGTGCAACCTATAAACATCAACTGGATTGATCGCAGAGGTAAAGCTAGATGATCACATTTTGAAAGTGTAGCCTATGCTTGGTTTCTTTTTTGTATTGATTTTTCATTTTACTCAGCTAAAAACCAACAACTAAAAACGTAATATTCCTTTACTTTAGTTTTCTCCGCCCCAAGAATTCTGGTTTGGCCAAGAGTCGTTCCACCCACTGGTGATCTGCTTCTTGCTTAATGGAAAAGAACCTTGGAACCGCCAATACTACTGATAATACGGACACCTGTTATATATCCCAACGTTTGAGACTTTACAATATCCCCGCAATGTGTTTACAATTGTTTGAGAAAAGTGTACATGCATAACGTATAGTTACCTAACCAGTGGTGGGATTCAGTTCTAACAGAACCGTCTCACCAAATTTTTTGAGATCAGCGAACCGGTTAGCATTACTGGTTACTTTCAGGACTTTTTGTAACAGAACCGGCTGAAAAATATGACCTTTGTGATAGAACCGACTAACAAAAAACTTGAATCCCACCACTTTACCTTACTCACGACTCTTTACCTTCAATGCAAGTCCGTTTTGTTTCTCGTTAAAATCATTCATTTACCACAACTGCACGAAATACACTGTTTTTCGCTAAATAACAACAAATTATACATTCGACACATTTTTTTACTTTATGGATGTTGGTATCCTATGCAGTTCAAGATTATGTGAGCCTTTATCAATGTGTAGGCTACAAAATCATATAGGCCTACCTGCTTCTTAATTCACTACTAACGATTTGAGTTACTTTTACTTATAGCATCCATTTAAGGAAGCAAAATCTCCATGCAAAACCATTGTGGAAATCATTTAAAACTTTTTTATGCTTGACAAAGTAAAATCGTGATTTTAACACAGCAATCTTTGGTCCTAAAAACAAACAGTCTGTTATTAGAACTGTTAAAAATCAGAGACAAAACAATGGGTTCTATCTCTTCTTTGCATCACTGAGAATTGCTTGAACATTAAAACGCATCTTTTTGGTCGCCGTTTGTTCTAAATTCTTTGACAAATGTAATAAGCTGCGGATAGTTTAAAAGCATTTGATTCTGTGTCCAAAACCATTTTTTCTTATTTGTGTTGCTTTTATGTGTCTTGGTTTAATAGTGATGTCTCATGTAAATACATATTGATGTAACTGTGCATTTATGACAAGACCTTAAAATGCAGACAAAGAGAAGACCTAAAAACGTACCAAGAACAACCTACTATGCGAACAATTGAGCTATAGCACAAAATGTTATACTCAAATAGTTGGTCAAAGTCCGAAATGCAAGGGTAAAAAACTGCTGATATCCGGAAACTGCTGTCAGTAAAGCAAATACATTTCTTAGCTATCTAATAGATAGAGCTTGTTTTTGAAGTTTGGTTTACCCGGGGGCACCATTTGGAATGTATTTTTTCTCCAAACACAGAATTTGGTATTTACGTTCGCATAAGTTGACCTGTCGTTTTTTTAAGGTGTCCGAAGCGGGGGGAGGTAAAAGCACGTTCATCTAAATTTAGATCTATGGGGGTGTGGGGGTAATAACATAAAAAAGTCGACAAAAAAATTATCCACATTTGGCAGCTTGAGGACAAAGACCTTTGGTTGGATTTGGCTAGGTTACTGCATGACTCTTGGGAAGCATTTATGCTGTTTACATCTAGCCGTTTGTTATAAGAAACAAGCAAGTTCAGTGATGAGAAACGTTTAGGTTTTGCAGGCCTCCAATCGATTCAACGGCTCACAAATACCGCATTGATAGTGTTTTTTGTCATTTCATAGCTAGATTAAATTATTAGTTAACAGGACTATTTGCCACGCCATACGTTGTCGAATCTAAAGTCAATCCATCAACCAAAAATTGCCCATTAAAACTAAATTTAATCTCTAAATTGGTTTTATTTAAAAAATGTAAATTGAGCGCAGTTATATTTTCATTCAAAGTTTTGCCCCTTATTTTTTTTCATAATCCGTAGCAATGCAGTCCAGGTTGTGTGTTTTTTGTGGACTCTATGGACCACACCCTATTATACTGCATGAGCAAGAGCGAAAGCATACAAGGAAATACCAGAAACAGAACCACGGACCGGAACACTACAGTTGCCACTATATTAAATTTTGCAAAGTTTGAAATATTTTCTCTTTACATAGTTGAGCGAAAATAACAATGTTTGCAATTTAACGTTGTGTATTTAAGAATGTCTAAATCAGACGAATAAATTCACTGAACTGAATATTTGAAACATTACCAGTATTGATCCCCACTTTAACAAAATTACAAAAAAACGTAATTTAAGTCAACCAATAGTGCCCATTCACTTTCGCTGGCCGTGTAATCCTTAGCCAAGCGAAATAAACTCAAGCTTTTGCATTGAAGAAGTTTCTAGCGACATCTGGGGGTTACGTAGGCTATATTTTGGTTGTCCAAAACTTTTGCTTACAGCCGGCCATGAAGATCTTCTGGTTGACGCAGTTAACAATGTATTCTTGGTTGAAGTTGATTTGTACAACCTGCTGTCCTGATGCCGTCCATTTTTATTAAAATTAAACACAATTTAAACATCGTTCCTGTGTTTTTACAAAAGATAACACATATAGCGCGTGTCAAATATAACAGTGCACGGGCAAAATTCTTTTGGAGTTTTATAAGGCCAGGTAGATAATGAATAAAATGAAATTAAAACAAATAAAAATTTGAACCGGTTTAAAAACCGCAAACCGGTTCGGACCGGATAATTTGGCCGAACAGGAACAAAACCCGAACCCGAAAATATACATTTTTAAAAACCGGAACCGAACCCGAACCCTTAAAAACAAAACCAAGTGAACCCGAACCGAACCTGGACCCATATGACAAGCGGTTCGACTCCCTGATTTTATTACAACAAACAAAAATAATCAAGGCATTTGACATGACATGTAAAAAAAAACTTGTACAAAAACAAATCATGTGCTGCATCAAACTCAATTTGTTTTATCAGAGCGACGATGACATTTGCTCAAAGTTTTGTGTTGGCGATGCAAGTTCACCCACATTGAATTGCAAGGGGGTGGAGGACAAAGGCAAGTTAGAAAATTTTCGTAATCGATTTTTCAATAATTGTGTTTCTTAGTTGGGAAAATGGAAAACAACTCACGAAAATTTTTGCCAAACTCAGATAAAAACATTAGTAACGTAGTAAAGTATTTAGTAACAATATTCATCCTAAAAACATGTGTAAAATGGCTGTAGTGGGATATTGACTATTTTCTTAACATTATAAACATACGTCGGTCTGAACTTGGATTCACATTTTAATAACTTATATCAGGTTTAATTCTGGCCTAACTTATCATATTCCAACTTTCGGGCCTGATTTAACCTTAAAAATATAGGGTTCAGGTTTCAGGCTTGTACTATTGGGTTTGTGCATTATTTGCACTTTTTGGGTTCGGGCCACAGGCCTCATTACAACTCTAACATAAGCGTATTTTACTTCCAGCTCTTTGTTTCCAATGCAAAAAAGCACTGAAAACCTGCTTGCAGAGAAAATAAATTCGCGACTAACAGAAAGATCGAAACAAAACGGAATTCAACAATTTGTTGTTCAAATGTCGTTTTGATCGTTGCTTTGTTATCGTCAGTAAAACAGTTGACAGTCGGACCTAACTTTACATTCTCTTTACAACTTTTTTGTTTGTTTTCGAAATGACAGTTAGCATGTCTTTACCATCAACTTTTTTTATAAGTTTTGCTGTCTGATGTGCTCACCTGTGGTCGATACAAACAGTTAGGTTAAAAACATCCCATTACTAAAAAAATACGTAGCAAAAAGTAATTTTGCAACTAAATGACCGCAAAGTGTACACAGGAAAGAGACACTCTGTATAAACGCATTGTATTGTGTTTACTGTATATCAATACGTCAAGGTTCCATTTAGATATATGATTCGCGTTATGTTGTAGCAAGGAGCTCTTGTACATTTATTATGCACTGTTTTGAAACCGCTATTAAACGTCGATCCCCAGTGTTGTAGTGTCGTACTCTGCGCTAGTTGACCTGATAGAGTTGGGCATATGTAGTTGGTGCATTGCGAAAGACAAACAAGCGTTTCCTAAAAAGTTTTAGGAACTTTTTTTACCATTCAACAAAGAATGAGATTGCTGACAACTGCCGGTTTCTACTTACAATGGCGGGTACCACTTCCACTCACTGATTCAAAGGAATAATATTTTGCGCTTGACAACACTTTTTATGTTTCTGGTTTTGCCAAGTTGCAATGTTAAAATGCTTTATGCATTTATCGAATACAGAACGAAAAAAACATTGTTGACGAAAACCTTTTTACCTCAAAAGGTTTTACAATATCAAATGCCAGATTAAAGAAGTGGAAAAAAAGTATAGTTGCTTGCAAATCACACTCAGTTCGTAGCAACGCAAAAAAAGTTCCAAGGCACCTTTCTTAGTGTGAACATAGAAACCTGTGCAAAATGACTCGTGCATTGATTTTCTGTTACCTTGCGGTTTTAGTGGTCTTGTGCCAATGCTGTGTTGGTAAGTTATAGTTATGTTTACTGTAAATCAATAACAACAGTTTAAAGCAGTGGTTCCCAAACTTTTTCATATTTTTTTCAAAACGGTGGGGGGGGGGGGGGGGGGGGGGGGGGGGGGGGGGGGGGGGGGGGGGGGGGGGGGGGGGGGGGGGGGGAGAAATAAAAACAACGATCTAATATTGGAAAAATTGTGCTACGTATTAAATGGCTTTTAAAAATTCGCCCGTATACCATAGCCCCTGAAAAAACAATAATAAGGGGGCAAGCTAAGCCAAAGTTAAAGCCACAACTGCACGCAAAACCTTTTACGATAATTCAGGGGGGGGGGGGGGGCGTGGTGTTTTTCAGTTCAAGGAGCTGTTATCGTAGAAAATAGAGTTGCAGCTGTTCGTATCCCTAGGAGCACAGTAAGTGTTATTCTAAACAACTACAACGTATAAACATTTCAATTTAATTTTTCAAACAAATGATGGCGGTAGTTACTTGCATGGAATAAAATGAAGATAAATTTTAACTGGGATCAGCCATGAAGCAAGGCGTTCGACATAAAATGTAACATAAGTTTGTACAAAAACAAAATATGTGCTGCAATAAACTCCATTTGTTTTAGAGCGTCAATGACATTTGCTTAAGGATTTGTGTTGGCAACTCAAGAACTCCTACATTGGATTGCAAGAAAGTGAAAGGTAAGTTAGAAAATTTTCAAAAAAGAAAAAAAACAATTTTCAATACCTGTTTTCTAAGTCGGGAAATTGGAAAGACAACTTACGAAACACTTTGCCAAGCTCAAATGGAAACAAAGTATTTAGTAACAATATTTGTCCCCATGTATAAAACGGCTTTATTTGAATAGTGACCATTTTTTTAACATAAATTGTAGGTCGACCTTGGCTTGAATTTTAACAAATCAGGCTTAATTCGGGACTCACTTTGGATTCTATATCACTTTCCTAACTTCCAGGCCTATTTCAAGCTTCAAAACAATAGGGTTCGGGTTTCAGGCTTCACTTTTGGGTTTTATGTTGGGGCCAGGCCTCTATACAACTCTAACGTGAATGTAATTTACTTACAGCTGTGTGTTCCCATTGCTCCATATGCTCGCAAGGAAAATAAAGAATGCGATCAACAGAGAGGCCGAAACAAAACGGAATTCAACAACTTTTTGCTTATTTTGTCGTTTTAATCGTTGCTTTGTTATCGTCCGCCACCCAGCAAACCTGGCTACTGTCAGGGGGGGGGGTCTTACGTTAGTAGCTTTACCATAAAAATAATTACGAAAATCTCTAACCTCAGAGGTTTTACAACGTAATGTGAAAAGTTTATGACTAATTGTTCTTAACTCAAGAACAACGTAAAATCACACAAAACAAATAAAACAAAACTCGGACAGGGCCAATACCGTGCGGATAACAATTTTAAATCAATTACAGACTTTTAAATTGGATTTAACATGAAACAGTAAAACGCTGCCTAAAATATGAACCGGTTCGGGTTCAAGGCTAATACCAAAACATGAGGTTTGGTCACATCCTGGTCAAAAACGCTTTTCGAAGCATAACCTCAAAGTTTGATGTCGGTTGGTACAAAGTCTCCTGTTTGGTACGTATTACTTCCCTATCCGTCAAGTTCGCTGATGTGCCGGAAGGGCGCAGTCGGTTCCTGTTACGCCGGCTAGAATCCATAGGCGCGTTATGAAGCTTACGAAATGATGACCAATGTATAGCATATTGATAAAACTAATTTAGGTGAAAAAAATCATAATATTTTTGTGAGTGAAGGTTTAATATCCACATCAATAAATTAAGGAGTGGTCCACTACCATCCTTCAAAAGAAAAATTCTAAGAAACTCTCCAGCTGTACCTTTAATTCACAAGGTCATGAACAGCCTTAATATGGAATCCAGTCTCCTTTGTTGTGCTTCTTTTGAGTTTTTGCTGACGCAACAAAACTCTGTTTTTGTAAAAAAAATCTACAAAAAGAATCAAATACACGGCTTTTGCTTCCCTATGCTGTTTGAAGTCAAGTTCGCTAAATAAATGTCAGAACTGCGCGCTGTGGTTTTCTGTCACAGATTCGATTGCCGTGCTATCAAATGATGTCCAATACCAAAGAGGGCTTGTTGGAATTTTCTAACAAAACCACGAGTGTGATCTATTTTATAATCTTATGGTACACAATGCTACATAGTAGCTACATTAAATACACCATATCGGCTTGATTTGGGTTCTGCCAAAACCGTTTTTCGAATAAATACAGCCGAAGTATTTAAATCATTTATGGCATCACGCGCAGTCATACGCTGTGCGTTCGACACAAAACAGCAGTTTTTCTAACTGGCAAACAGGTCGTGCAGAACAGGATAGTTGTGTTCTGCACTCCAGTTTCTAAAACACTCTCTAGTGACACTTGCCGGTTGGAAAATTTCGTGTTGAACGCTTACTCTTTACAACGCACTTTCAACGGTTGTTGGTTTAAAAATACTTTCCATTTTTTTCATCTGCGACATGCTTGTGTCAACACAGTGATTAGTTTGAATATTCAGTACGAAAAAAGTTCATTAAAATTATTGGTCATTTATTGTCAGCTGTCAACTGTTAAACAACCCCTGTCAAAAGTCTGCGGTGAGCAGAAACACACTCCAAGTCAATGCTCATTGTTGTGGATGCTTTCTTTATCCTTACTAACAATGGACTGGTCCACAAAACTATTGGATAAAATTGCCCGTAACTTTTTGTTCAATTTGTCATTTGGATCGTTGCTTTGTTATAGGCTACGCTAGTCGGTAAAAATATGACAAAGAAACACAATTGTTTAGTGTTTGAATTGTTACACACACAATACCGAATCTTACAACAATTAGAATTGAACAAAAAGGTTTAAAAAAAAACGACTGTAATTTCGGTGTGTAACTTCAAACTTGCTGTTAATTAAATGAATTAAAATTCCACTCTCAAAAAAGTTGCTTGTAGATTTTTGGGGATTTAGTTTTGGGTTTGCTTCAAGTTCACCAACACGCGTGTAACCGCGAAAAGGCAGCGGCGTTATATAAGGAAGCGAATTTTTGTTTTGGATTCGGAAAAATAAGATTTAAAATGTCAGAAAAGCTTTTGCCAGTTTCAGGTAACTCGAAGCTTGATCCGTTTATGACCCTTAGTATAGATAGAATTTGGTAGACAAAAACATTTCTGACGTTTGGTTTATTCAGATGACTTTTCTAAGTTCCCCTATTGCAGTGTTTCTAAACCCCAAACGGTGTCGCGAAGACAAACACAACTCAGGATGATTTTATCCACATCATCAAAACTTTTTCTGTGACTTATGATTTGTGTTATTTTAGCTTTTTGACAAGCATAACGTTTTGGATGACATGAGCCATAACCACAATTTTGAGGGTTTTTCTATGCGACGTATGTTAGTAAATGCATGAACACATTCTAGTGGGGGTCGGGTTGTGTCAGAAAACCTCTAAGTGGGTCGCAGAGTAATAAAACATAATACGCCAAGGCGTGTACCGAATCAGCTGGTCTCCCAAGCATTTCCCTGGCGTACTATGATTTATCGATATGTATGCCGTGATCGCTGGTCTGCATCGACGCTTCAGGGCTGATCCCAGTATGAATATGTTTATCTCAGAGTAATAAAAGGTTTAGAAACACTGCCTTATTGCTAAAAAAGTTTAATTTGAATTTCTGATACAAGGCATGAAACACTGCCAAAGAAAATTTATTTCGGTAATCAACTTTCGTTTACTTGGCAAATAGGCTAATTATAGTTAACCGTCTGCATATTTATTGTGAACCGAAAGAAATACCAAGTTATTAATTTTTGTGTGTGGCTTGTGCTTTTATTACACATTTATCAATGTTATTGAATTCGGCCGACACAGTACAAGTAAACCAAGGCGTGAGGTAAATCACGTCGTGACTTTTCAAGGTGGTAGATGACCTTTTCTTCTTTTTCAAAGTGTTACATACACTTATTTAATGATAACTGCAAAAGCTGAAACACACTTACAGTCGTCTTAAAAAGTCACGATTAATCTCCAAACAAATAAATAATAAGATTGCAAAATAATTACTTAACTGTACTCTACTCACTGCCGAACTTAAGAATATGGTACACGGGTTTGGCTTTAGAGCTCACTGACGCGAAGCATGCAACACAACTAGCGCTACGTCACGGTAGGGGGTTGCTACTGCTATTACTGCCCTATTACAGGAACGAAACACCAGAATTATATTGTCTGTTAATTTGATATTTCATGCAAAGTCAGGTGGAACAGGTTTATATGTCACACCCAGCGAATCGAATTGTAAAGGACAGACGCAGTTAAACTGCAAAATGTGTGTAGCATTTTTAAAGTAAAATGCAGGCAGAAAGTAGAATTAGGCCTAAACAGATTTTAGTGAGTGAAAATACTGATTTGAAGATCTTTGTTTTTGCGTGTAGAACGGCTAATGAAGTTTTAAATAACCTTTCGGTAACCTTTAAGTCTGATGCGGTCACTTGATGGTAATAGCGTTGTAATGTTAGGGTCGGTTATTAATCATAAACACTTTACTCACTTTACACCGAACGAACGCAAGTTTAAACTTGCCTGAACAGGGCAAAATGTTATGGTCATGTATTTTACGCTGCAAGTCAAACTTGGAAAAATGGGTGCTAGGCACTATAACATGAAGTATGTATTGATTCTAAGTTGCATAAATAAGTATGGCGGATGGAATAACAAAAACAAACAAAAACGGTACGAGTTGTTACGATGGGAACCTGGAGGTATATTGACAGAACCATATCTCGCAAGTGCAACTAACTTACAGTTAAACTTTCAAGGTTCGCTAATAAACTAATTAAAACACCCTATTTAATTTTAGGTGGAATATTATCAAGCTGTACCAATATAAGAATGGTTTAGGTGAAGTTTTACTGATGTGTAGGATGGTTACAAAGTTCACAAGTTTATTGTTAACCGACTAGTGGTGACCAAACGCGTGAAGCGAACCACAACCAAGTTAAGCCAATACTGCTGTGATGAATCAATATTATTTATCTATCAAAATAAAAAGCTAAAGTCACTTTTTATTGACAGATATCGTTTAGTAATAACAAATTATGGATATGCACTTTAAATAATATACCTTTGTTAGTTATTTTCTGCATTAGTGAACCTAAAGCCTACGTTGGTACAATTGTGAAAACATGCAAAAAATATTCTCCCTGCCAATTATTTACGAGCATGCGCGCTCAACCTCCACAAACGTCAAAAGGTCGATTACTATTTGTTACAAGTCCAGACTGGTTGTTGTAAAACATTCACCAGTTGTACAACAAAGGCAAACATTCATTGTGTAACTATTGGGTTACAAAAACATAAAGGCTTTTAAATCCGACGCCAAAGTTGCAAGTATCGGAAGTCAGTCACAGCTGAGACAAGGCAAGCTTGCTGATAGAAAGAAAAGATGACAGCGATTATCTCACAAAGAGGTTGGTAAATATATCAGCACAAACACAAGTCTGGACAATTTTTTTAATTTTTTTTAGCAGGATAAGAACGTTTTGGATAAATAATTGGGACATGTAAGCCATCAACATTTCACAACACAAACTTGTGAACAGAAACGACACAAAATGCGATATAAAGAAGAGTAGCGCAACAAAGCGAAAAAACGCAAAACGTATCATACAGTTTGTTTTGAATAAGCCGAGTAAAAGATTAGTTATACATAAAGTAGTTTCGAGCATCCGCAGTAAAGAATTGACGATAATGTAAGCAAATTGGCGATTGTTTTTCGACAATCTACCATCCCAATTTCGAATTTGGGCCGCAATCAATTTTATGAGGTGATGCTTTGCCATGCCATTTCCGGTTTATAACTGAGGGTACGTTGTGAACAAAAGTAAAGTTTAATAAATGGTCCAGGTCGCACATTTATTTTAAAACAGTAGCCCAACGATTTCATGCGTCAAAACTGGCACTCTTATTTTGACCGACATGTGGCGCTGTGGCACCATCAATGCCGTGCTGTAGAGCAATAAAGTTCCCTATGGAAAATTCGTCACAAATTGAACAAAAGTTCCCTGTGGAAATTTCGTCACAAATTGAACGACAGATTTAAAAATAAGCATGGATTATTGCTGCAATAATATTTTCCGAACCTTTGAGGTAAACATTTAAAAAGTAGCACGCAGGCAACAATGCTATTTTGTCAGACATTTCATGCTATTAGGCAAATAGTTCTAATACATACTTTAAATTGCACTGCAATTTTCGAAACAATTTTTACCCTGTCTTATCCAGTTAATATGTTTAGCAAATATGCAAGAACATGAGAAGTTGTTTTGGATGTGATAACCAAGACAATGAAAGAGAAGAGGAGCACTTATTGGTGAGTACCTCTTTATGTAGCATTTGCAAATAAAACACCCACAGTCCTCAGTGAAATACCACAATGAGGGTTAAGATTTTGCAATTCTACCTTGGATAGATTTTAGTTTGCATGCAACAATATGTATGTTCAGTTCCTATACATGTGTTGTATACAGGCACAAACAAAATCCTGAGGTGCATAAAATCTTGGCTCAAACAATGAATGTTACTGTCATTTGCAGTAAAGCTTACCTTAAACTTGTTGCTTGAGTTAAAAATTCCAAATCATATTCCATACCTAATCCTAAATAGAAAAAAGTTATTGTTTAATTAATAAAAAATTACACATTACATTAAAGCATATCAATCTGGAAGCCATGTGTTAATTGGCGCTAAAACCTTAAATCTAATAAATAATGATTTTTTGTGCTAACTCTAACATAAATTTGTTGTTTATAATTGATACTACAGCTTTCTTGCCATGGTGTACTGTGTATGTCAAAATAATGTATTCTGCAAATTTATTTTTGTAAAAAACACATATTTTTATGTTTCTAATACCAAACAAAATGTTTTAAATATTGTTTTAGCATTGTTACCCTCCAGTAAATGAGCGTTTTGTGGCGTTGCTAGACTTAACAAAGTTGCCAGGAGTCAAACGCTCATAGAAAAAATAGAATTTAAATGTTACACAGATGAGTTTTTATTACCTCCTGAAATAGTCACACATGGACAGGTTTTTTTCAGACATTTAAAAGTTTAATGTTAACAAGTGGGAGAGTGAAAGGCACAGCATTTAATAACAATATCAAAAGGGGATAAATTAAAAAAAAACAATCGTTACCTGTGAGTTATAGTGATTGTAACTTCATAAATATAATTTATGATTGAACCAGATTTTTGTGAATTTGTGCTTTGCAAATTGCTTTTAGGGATTTTTTTTGGTGTCTTATGTTAGCGCCAAACTTGCATTGTATTATTGTTTTTGTAAACCTTATACTAAACAAATGTTTTTTCTTGTCCTAGAGTTTGTTACATTTGGTAGCAAAGTGGGTTTAGATGTTTGCTTGATGGAAGGTTTGCTAAATAAATGAAGATAAGATAACTCTAATTTTTTTGTATGTGGAAAAAAGAGAGTGTATAACATTTCATAAAAATAGAAAAAAATAGACACCAACAACAAACAAATGAAAAACTTACTCTCATAAAATGCAGTCTAGCACAATGACTGCCTTTTTGATTCTTTACTTGCACTTTCAAATTTTAGCTTGACTTTTAAATAACAATCCTCGACTTTGGTCTAAAAAACAACATTATGTAAAAAGATTTAGAATAGAAATCAACATAGCACAACAAATATCTTTCTTACAAGAAAAATATCCCCTATACATGGATCCTTATGGGCATTTTGTTTTGTGATTTTACATGCAGTAATATTTAGCTATGAGGGTCAAGAATTATATTTTGCATTTTCTTACAGTTCACATTGGGGGACACCGGCATTGGATTTAACAGAGGTTAGATTTATTTTTAGTAAAACTGCTGTTTCTAAACTTTGCATTACACCTCATAAGTTTTAGTTAAGGGAAAAGCAAAAAAAAATTTGTATGTCTAAAGTTTTCACTTACTTCAATAACACAGCACAATTAACCCAATACGTATTACATCAAATTAAAAGCTTGACCAATTGCTTACAAAATATAATATCCTAGATTCATTCATATTACCCAATAAAATTTCAGATTTGATATCCTGAAACTTTACACGGACATGTGACATGTGGCACAGCTTAGTGCTGGTTAATGCACCAGTTTAGATAACAAGTCAGTACTAACACAGGGGTTACCAAATGTAGTATATATATTTGTGGCTAGTTTTTTACCTGGCTGCATGTATATACATGAAATTCATTTAGGTTCCATGCTTCATGGAAATTCGATGTACAATGGTAATTCATTTTCTTTGTTGTTTTCAGCATTTCAAGGTCCCATGGTGTTAGGACATCCAATTCGTGCAGGCCCAGTTGGAGAC
Organism: Phallusia mammillata; assembly: GCA_003260075.1. Taxonomy (NCBI): domain Eukaryota; kingdom Metazoa; phylum Chordata; class Ascidiacea; order Phlebobranchia; family Ascidiidae; genus Phallusia; species Phallusia mammillata. The sequence continues at coordinate 12,122 of QLIY01001408.1, read as the reverse complement.
TTGCTAGCAGAAACATACCTAAAGAATAATGGTGAAAATGAGGTTGCCAGTCACAGAACTACCTTTGATAATGTAAGCCCCAGTAGAGTGTAGTTTAATATTTGACTAACAGGATCTATTTAGATCACAATTTTTTTTTTGACCCACTGTGGATCATCTGGCAAACCAAATTTTAATCGCTACTTTCTATTTGTGGACCCCTGGCCTACACATTATGTCATATATCCAGCATTCAGCAGTTACGATATTTAAAGCAGATGTGTAATTTATTTCTGTATGTGGTCTATAATCAGCAACGCATTTTGATATTTTGTTGTTGGCGGCTGACATATATGCTTTAGTCCAGAACTGCAGTGTCTATTGTATATGGTTACACTACCATGAGAATACAAATCTGTACAATATTTAAGTTCAAACCAAAAAAATTTGCAGTACAAGTTTTAACACCCAAAAAACTTAAATAAAACTAGAAGAGTGGCTTTCTGATATACTTCCATTTTATATATTCTATACGATATTTACCAATTTATTATACACATCATTTGATCTACACATATGATTGTTTTTGTAAACAAAAACAAATGGGTCCCCACACTCGCGTTTGTGCAGATTTACAGTAAACAAATGTTGCGGTTATTTTTAGATTTTTCAGGACAAATTTTTAGAAAGCATTAACCCAACAAAAAAAATTGTTCGTATTCTTTTTGCACTATTATTGTCATGTAATTACAAAAACATTAAAAAAACGTAACAAATACTTTAATCTAATCTCTTGCTTTGACCCAGATATTGTCGTCCAAGGTCGGATTTTGAACACATTTTTTTTAGAAAGCTGTAACAGTTGTGTTACAGACACTTTAAATTAAAAAGCAATTTGCTACAAGTGTATACATAACAAATTGTTTTTCATTTAACTTTGTTTCGCAAAACGAGTACCATTGACCTGTAGTAACCTCTCAGGGTGCACACGCCAAACGACTGTTTGACCTTTTGACACCGTTTTCAATAGCACGCCGTCCTTAGTGTTCAACAATACCGTTAAGCCTAATTTATACATGCCTTGAGTATTGATTCCTAAATTGATTGTCAAAAAAACGCTACGTTATGACGAAAGAAAGTTCTGAACTGTGTTTGTAATACCTACTAGTTGACCTTAAGTAACCCGTGATCATGCGGCGGCCAACCTGACAACGAGCATTTAAAAAAACATTTATTTGGCAAAAAAGTCAAGTTAATTTTTTCATCTTAACTTTTATTAACAAAGTTTTTCTTGACATATACAAAACCGAAGCACGGTTATTAGGCTTAAATCACGTCATAGGTGTAAAACCTTCGCCAAAACTAAAAATGTGAGTGATAACTTAATAAAACGACATAGCATTGCTGTGCAAAACAGCTGATTTCTAATCACTGAAACGACGTCTCGTAAAACGTCTGTCCGACGTCAAGCTGAGCCCTCCCGCTATCGTAAACCAGTGAGTTACTCACTTGGTACTTCTGCTTACAGTGTCTTTCTTGACCAAACGAGCGTTAGACACATTTACGTTTCAGGGGCCTGTGGCTGAACCGCTGGGTCATTCGGGGTCAATCTTCTAGATCAAGTTCAGATTGATAACTAAGATATGTCCAAATTTGAATAAATTTGAAGCACTTTTTCTTTACCAAACGAGCGTTACAAACCAGCGTTAAAAAATATACGTTTCAGGGGCCTGTGGGTGAACCGCTGGGTCAATCGGGGTCAAACTTCAGGAGGATCAAATTTGGATTATTATCTAACATCTCTGTAAATTTGAATAAATGTGAAGCACTCTTTCTTGACCAAACGCGTCTCACAAACCAGCGTTAGACAGAAAAAAGAAAAAAAAATACGGACAAAAACAATATGTGTCCCCTTCAGGGAAGGGGACCCATAATTAAATGCATAAGATACCCAGTCAGAATGATGCCTAAAGGCGCAAAGGATGGCATGGCATTGTAGTAATGCCTAACGATAAGCATGTGACGCTTGTTAGTTATATATTGTGACTATTTTGTGCTATGTAATTTGCAACATGTTGTCAGACTTCCGAGAGAAAATGTTGCACAATTTCACTTGTGTACTACAGAAGTTTTAAAAGATTTGTAAATTACCAACCCAATGTCCCAACTTTGCTTAGTAGGCTACTTGTTACAATTAGTGTAAATTTGTATTGGAAAGTTTTTACCAGTCCCATAAGCAGGCGAACTAAATACCTCACAACTCAGTTATTCCTAAGGAAGGCAATAAAAATCACTGAATTTGTAAGTAATTTTTGTGAATATGTTAGTTTAACAAATTTGTCGTTCAACTGGCATAATGCCAAAGTACTAGTTGGTTTTTCAAGAACTTGAATTTTGGTGACGTTTCGCCCACCAGAACGGTAGGGCAATGAATGATAAATTGCGAGCACACAAGCAAAAATGCACTAGAGCAGTGGGATTAAATGACCGTCACAAGAAAACCGGGCTTAGGTTTTTGCCATCATTGCGATTTAAAACTTTTTAATTTATAAGGCAACTTTCAAAGACCAACCTTTTAGACCAATTTGGTTCCTGTTTTAAAATTTGGGCCTCATTCCAATTAATGCGGTGGTCATATTCCAAAACGTGTTCGCATAGGGCAGTTTTAATATTTTGGCCACTTTGTTTTCTTTGAGGCAGGAATTTAGATTCCGCTTGGTTTGGCCAATGTAAACCATATTCACGATCACGACAATGCACCTGGTAAACAATTCATGTACAGTGTTGGGATATAGTGGCTTTTGGTAACAACTGTTCAATTGTTTTTGAGAGGTTTCAGTGCCACTTTTACCCAGGCATTGTTCAAGATTTGTTTCATGCACTCAGATGCACACTGAATGTATGGTAAGCAAGTGAATGATTTAAACTGTCTGTTTTGTGAGGTGGCTGTGTTATGTGGTGCAAGTTAACAGGGAAACTGTTGTTCCTCAACACATTTGTGTTCATAAACAGCCGTATCCCTGATGTGTGTTTTAGCTCGTTTTTTTAAAGCGTCTTGTGCCGTGGATGGTGAGACATGTAATGTAAATAGCGGTCAGTGTTCGCGGGCTTCTTGTATATGTTAGTGGTGAGTCTTTGGTCTGTCTGCCTGGTGACCACCACATCCAAATACACGATGGTAATGGGTGTATCAAAGATTTGTTTGTATATATATTGTGTTTTTGCAAGTAAACACTGTTGCTTATATATCATTCATTGCTCTGAAAACGCCCTACCGATCTGGTGAGTGAAACATTAACAAAAATACAAGTTCTTGAAAAACCAACTGGTATTTTGTTTAGCATTATGTCAGTTAAACAACAAATTTGTTAAATATGCAACATCTGCAAAAACATTACCTTTAATAGTTTGGCTCTCACTAGGAAGCTTCTTGTCAATCTAGTTTTGTCCACAATCCATTTAAAAATGCACAATACCAAAACAACCTTTCTACTCCATAATGTTTTTAGTTTATAGGTTGTTTGCTTTCAAGAATCTTTCGTTGCCTAAAAAAAATTATAGATCATAATATGCTAGTATATGCATAAATACATCAAAACCTCTTTGCCATAGCTGGCACAACTTTACCGACTTGACAACTGTATTCTGTAATCAACAGAAAAATTATAAAAAAATTAGCTAAAAAGTGTGGACGTACCTTAGTTTACACCATAAATTTCACGGTACCAGTGCAAAAAATATTGTTTTTCCTAATTTGGAAGATCATATCGATCTTCTTCATCTAAAAACACAAATATTTGTCCGAAATTTCGTATGGAAACATGTCTTTATCAAAGTCTCTCTATCTTTATTGCCTTGCTAGGATTTTGGGTAGAGCTACTAACACCATACGTTTCTCCTGATCCAAAAGTGCTTAATTTTCGACAGGTGGCGCAAAGAGCACTTTTTTCATTTAAAACGGTATATCTCAAAAAATGCTAACGGTTAGGGCTATTAGGGTTGGGGTAAGGTATTAGCACTTAAAATTCAATAAAACTAACCCAAAAAATTAGTTACTAATGCAAAAATTTTATGTAAATATTTCCCAGCCCAACCCATTTATAGCCGCTAAATAAATAATTCAGCTCTTTACGCCACCTATCGAAAATTAAGCACTTTTGGATCAGGAGAAACGTATGGTGTTAGTAGCTCTACCAGGATTTTGGGTACAGCTACTAACACCATAACGAGAATCTACCCCCAAATTTGATTTCGCTTTCACAAGGGGACGTAAAGAGCTGAATTTTTATTTAGCGGCTATAAATGGGTTGGGTTGGGAAATATTTACATAAAATTTTTACATTAGTAACTAATTTTTTGGGTTAGTTTTATTGAATTTTAAGTGCTAATACCTTACCCCGACCCTAATAGCCCTAACTGTGAGCATTTTTGGAGATATAACCAATCAAATTTGGGGGTAGATTCTCGTTATGGTGTTAGTAGCTCTACCAGGATTTTGTGCATCGACGTTTTATCGGATGAGGCAAACGCAATTTGCGGCAAGAGACGTCTTGTGAAAGGTTTCGAGGGTACAGAAATTTTGTTGCGATTACACTCAGTCAGTACAGCTCGAAACAAGGCGATTAGTTTTAGTTGTAGTTCCTACTTTAATAAGTTAACAACACAAACGTTTATTATGGCAATTTGGCACGTCTTTAAAGCTGTTGTCTGAAAACATAACCTGCATGGCTTACACGTTTTGTCCCCTAAAAAGACAAAAATGTAAATTTGCACCTGAGCCAAAAATTCAAATGCCAAATTTCTAATTACTAAACACAACATTTCAAAACCATGTTATGTAGAAATTTACATACAAAACTGTATGTTGTTTTTCAGAAATTCGTCTGGCAGTTTTGTCCACTAGTGCAAAGCAGTATTCATCGAAATCAAAACTGTTGTTTTTGAGCTCTATGTACCGTATTTACTCGATTGTAAGCCGCCCTCGTTTATAGCCGCCTTCGATTGTAAGCCGCACGCTGAAATTTTAGATTGTTTCTTAATACATCTTTCTGTTGTTATATGGTATGACTATTTACCCATATCTGTAAGTCACGTTGATAACGGTACCCATCAGAACTTATATCGACGTATAATCTGTACACGCATACATGTTTTGGACCCCAAATAATTTAAAATGTTGGAGTATAGAAATAATTTCGGTATAAAATTAAAATATAAGCCGCCCTCGATTATAGGCCGCACAAACGGCACCTAAATAAAACAATATAAGCCGCTGCATACATTCGAGTAAATACGGTATTGATAAGGTTTAATTTTATCAATCAGCATAGCTAAAAATGAGACCAACATATCTAAATTCCAGAGATCCTTCATTACGAACTGTAATTTTTCGTGACTCTTTTTGTATTCGGGGAAGCCATTATAAATTACTTTTTTTGTATTTTTTGCTACATTCTTTTGCGATTCGAACGGGTTTAGAGCCTCTTATTTGATCAAAACAACCAATGCTTATTTAACCCTTGTGCTACTACTGGACGCATCCGATAATTGCATACATATCGTTCGTAAAAATATAACGTGTTCTGTTCCGTCGGATGGCCTTGAGTTAACGTCCGTCATGTCCGTTTTCGGACGATAGACGATGACCCGAAATTAACGTGTGTATGCCGAACCAAAACGGACGAAAATAGATCCTGTGCACAACCACCATTGTCTTTGGTGCAGGATGCGTCAACTGGCACATATTTCCAAAATACACTTTCCACTTTTGAATAACTTTTATGTTAATTCATTACAGTTGATGGCAGTGGAGGAAGGAGCAAGACCTGCAATAAACGATGTCCAAGCCGAAAACAACAACCAGGCTCCTAAAGGTAAGTCTAAATGACTCATGACTTGGTTAATTTCTTTTAAGTCTTTTGTATAAACATATGAGACGTATAAACATATGAGACATTGTAATGGCTCTTTCATGTTGATTCCCGATGTCATGACCAAGAAAAATGGATTACAATTTTGTTCCTGGACCGATTGTGGTTGTAAATTTATGCACCATGTTTTGGTTGCTTGTTAATAAACAGGGTTGCCATCGACACTGAGCCGAAAATAAGGACAACCGAAAGTTTCCATACGAAAGTAATTAAACGATTAAACGTTGTCAAATAAATCTTAGCAGTTCTATGAGAGATGGCATATTGCATGCCATATTTTTTGCCAGACACAATCTGTTCCAGCAACTACATGTTGGTAGAAAATACTTCGTGCATCTCATGACAGCCCAGGTCTAAGTTTAATTTTACTTGTAGCAGGGATTTGACTTGAAATTGTTAAAAATAAGGACATAAGTCAAAAAGAAGGACATTTCTTAGAAATAAGGACAATACATTTTTTTAAACATTGCCCTTAAAAAAGGACAAAAAAGGGTCCACTTAGTCACGTGTGCACAACCTTTTTGCTATGACGGTTGTTACGCAGATCCTTATTCCACCATCGGCTCCAATACCCTGCTTGTTTTTGTTTTTAAATTATAAGAAATATGCTTTTGTCATATATATATACTGGTATCAGTTTTTCGCATTGTTTGCACACTATGGGGGAGAAAAAATCTGACGCATATGGCTACTAGGCTGGTAATACTATTCCCAGTCCCACCAAATCTGTTTATTAGAGCAGTTTACAAATCAAAATAGTTAATAGTTTTATTTACGTCACGACCGCCAGTACATATAAAAAACATGTTCACGGCCGTACAAACTCGCTCTACGGCCGCATGTGCCAATACGACTGCAGGTTGTGCACCCCTGCACTAAGTGCATTTTACAATGATTAATCTTGTTTATCAGTTACTTGTTTGGATTTTAGTTTTTGTGTTAACAATTATGGTTCAAAAAGCTTGTTACAAATAAGTTATCTGTCGTATTTTTTTTCTTTTTAGCTTTCTCGGGCCCAATGGTGATGGTTGCTCCCAGAGGAATTCCACCGACCGGTGATTTACTTCTTTAATTAGGAACGGATATTGGAATCGGCGCCATACTTGCCCCTAACTTTCCAAAAACTTAAAACCACAATGACTCTTAAGCCTGTATAACAATTTGTTAAAACTCGCGAGTTACCTAAAAAATATAAATGTTTGGCATTTAATGCAAAGAATCTTTTGGTTTGGCCAACGTTCTTGTCAATACTATATTTTGGCGTACACATAAAGATTATGTTTTGGTGTATTTTAAAGTTGGTGTTATTTGAATTCGACGTATACAACACTGCTGCTGTTTTGACCATCAATAAAAAAATGAACAACACTGCTTTGTTTTGCAGCTACTGCAAACTTTGAGTTTTCATTGAAACGGCTTTTAACAAAAGTCAGAACCTGTAGATATAATTTACAAACATTACCATAGTATTGTCAATTAGTCATGTTTCTATTCCTTGGTGTATGCTTGTGTCCATGTGCCCTTCAAGTAACTTTTTCTTTTAAAACGCTAATCCAAGTTTAAAAAGTAATTACCTTGCTAACCTGGTTTAATCGTTTACTTCCTATAAAACGTTTATCGTTTATACCAGTGGTTCTCAGTCTTTCAAGCACTATGCCCTCCTGAATATACCTATCGGGCCTCGTGGACCTGTGGTGCCCTAACAAAATGTGTGTAGCAAACTATACTAAGTTGTATAACGTCCATGTTCTGCTAAAATAAACCTCAATACCGACAAGTAGTCCATTAAATGAGGAAATTAAATCATTTGCAACACATATACTTTTGGTGCATAATGAGCCTACATCCGTTGAACCCCGGACTACAGCTAGATGCCCCCCTGGGGGCCATGGATCCTGGTTGAAAACCACTGGTTCATACAAATAATAGTAAATTTGGCCTTAACTTTGCCCTCGACACTTTGCCCCCCCCCCCCCCCCCCCCCCCCCCCCCCCCCCCCTGAATGCAACACATTTATGCCTAATTCGCCTCACACTGTAAAAAAAACTTTAGTCAGATACCACAATATCAAAAACTTATGAAAATTAAATTATAATAGCATGTCCTTTGTAAAGTCTACATTATCTAACAGCCAGTACAAGCCTAATTACCAAATAGTAATTTACAGTTCAAAGTACGGCAAAGATAACTACCAGGACTCTGGGTTAAAGTGTAGTTATTCATGAAACAAATGGCTATAAATTACCGTTTGTCAGCGTCAGTAAACAAAGTGTAGCTATGTCAATCTATTTACAAATTATAAACTTAGTAAAAAAACGCAATTATGTAACATAAACAAAATTTACAGATTTTCAATGTCCTCAAAATGATTTAAGACAAAAAATTCCAAATATAGCACATGTTCTTCGTTTTGACAGTTGTGTAGCAAACACATTGCTACAGTTGAAAGGGATTACATCAACTGATGACTATTTTCATATTTTCGCATCCGTGTGTCTGCAATCAAATTTTTTGCTGTACTTCCGGGTTTTGGCTATTAGATTGACTTCTAGGCGAATCCTTTACTGCTCCATTGCCATTGAGTTGCTGCATTTCAGAATCTTTAAATTCTTTCGAGTCCACCTCTATAAGTGGAGGTACACCAAAGCGAAAAAAACTGACAACGCGTTTCGGTAACAGCTTGTTATCAACGAAGGGGACGAACAATCTTGGGTCCGACTTCCTTGGGTTATTAGCTCCTGCAAAGAGAATAAACGCTAAATAACAGCAAACTGCCACATGTTGTTTAATTACAATATAATTTAAGTTGAAACTGGTAAACGCTTATAGGTGCAAAAAATTAGAAAACGTAATAGATGGTTGATTGGTTGTTTTTACGAAATATAAAAGTTGTGTTGTATTTTTTATGCAAGCGGCAGACGTAGGTCATATACGTAACAAATTTATAACGTCAAGCATACGACAACTTGCTTGGTTGCAAATAAAGTCAAAAGCTATGTGCATTCTGCTGTATATTACCTTTGTATATTTACCAATGTATATAGCAAAGCATATATAAGTGCATTAAATAGGACTTTTTTTACCTGTAATAAAGGAAACTGCTAGGCCAAGTGGAATGGTAATAGAAAATGACAATAAACTGTAGTAGAGATGAGAAGTTGACAGATATCCATAGGATTCCTCCGGATTACTGAAAATACAAAAGAATGTGCATTGGCAGGTTTGGTTGCATGCCGTAACAAATTTGGTGTAACATGTTTAACTTATACACAGTGGTGGGATTCAGCTGGTTCGCACCGGTTGTATAGAAAAATATGACTTTTGTGATAGAACCTGCTGACAAAAGAATTGAATCCCACCATCGCTTATACAAACAATGTATTGTACTTTGTAAATGATGCCGATGTACCTTTGTTCAAAATTGACCATTGTGGACACAAAGCTCGTAGTTTCAACGATGGATTGATATGTGCTGTTATCAGAGGCTAACCATGAACCCATGGCTACAGTTGTCGGAACTGGACAATTGTCTGCGGTTGTTGGAAGAAACGAACGGGAATTTTTGGATACGAGAGACGCCATTCCCATGCTACCAATTAGTATTGTAGCAATAAGTTGTGCAACAAATGCCCCCTGCAAGATTAAGATGAAAATGACACCGGACTTTGTAAAGTTACCTTTAACATGAACTGAATTTATTACAGGTCCTGAAGGTTATCACGGTCTATAAAAGATTGAAAACCACTGTTCTAGTGAATGCTAAAATTCCGTAACTCACTATTGCATTGCACCAAGGAAGGAACAGTCCGAGAGTGTAGATGCCCAACAGGGGTCCAGAAACAGAACCAAATATTGTAAAACTAACTTGAATGACGGTTGCGTCTAGGTGTTGGATGCACAGTGAAAGGGTCATCACAACAATTCCATATATTACCACTGCAACACATAAGGTTGGGGACAGATGTATAAACAGAACCTATAACTCTGGAACACTACATATGGGTCTGTTTATAAGTTTAATGGTGGAAATAACGGCCCAAACAGAAGCTCGTCAAAGCATTTGTGCATAAAGACACCCAAGGATTACTCAACCGATCTTCGGTTGTTTACAGACTGAAACGTTTTTGCTGCAAGACAAACTTTGGAGAAACCAGGCGAAACCTTGGAACGCAAGTAAACGAACACCAACAAAGCGAAACATCCGAGGTTTGTCAACATCTTCAGGCTAACAAAGACCATACAGTGGACTTCAAAAAACCCTAGTGTACGTGACACAGCAAGGGACCGCTATCGACTTATGTTACTGGAATCAATTTACATTCAACAACCTTAACCAGAAACTAACGTTGATTCTAAGTCGGTTTCGCTTTACTTATTTAATACTTAAATGACTTATTGCGTATGATGTGACGTGCTGTCATCAGACATGGGGCCATTCGTATTCGTCATTCGTATTCGAATGCATTCGAATACAGGTTTTGTCACCTTCGTGCTGTATTCGAATGATTTTGGCCTTCGTTCGACAGTTCATGAATACAATTCGAATTGCTGGACTTCAAAAAGTGCGTAAGTACTCGTGAATACGAATACAAGCTTTGGTTTATTCGAATAGTATTCGAATTACATGTGGTTGTTTTTGGTCAACTATTCATGAATACAAATACTTGACTCGTTTTATTCGAATACTAATCGAATTGCTGACACTCAAAAATTACCAAAGTATTCATGAATTCGAATACAGTCATGGAGGTATTCGTAAAGTATTCGAATACAGGACGCGTGTATTCGACCCCATGTCTGGCTGTCATATTTTGTTTAAAATTGTCGTATATTGTTGTAGTTGTTCTGTACCTGTTCGCCATATACTTTGAACACATGCAGGTGGCTTACACCTCGCTTCTGCGCACCTTTTCTCTATCGTTTTTATTCGACGTTTGTTTCGCACCCTTTTATCATTCCTTCACGTGACTCAAGTGTACAAACGGGTGTAAATGATGTAGCCGTCATATCACTGATGATGGCGTGAGCATTTGCCGAAACGTTTGAAAAATTAGCCATTACGCTTTTTACGTCTATTTGGGCCGTTATTTTCACCACTAGAACCTATAATTAATACCATTTACGTCTATTTGGGCCGTTATTTTCACCACTAGAACCTATAATGATTACCATTTAGGTAACGTTATTGAGGGATATTGGGATATCCGAAATTCTTTATCCATAAGCATTTCTTCACTGTAAAAAATCTGCGCTCTTTTATTACTTGTTTGTGTCCCATCATAGTACACGCTGCATTGCGCATTCAACAAAAGCATTTAATTGTTGCGTCCACTTCTTCAAAGGGACTCAGATCCGTCTACTGTGGTAATTTATGAAGTAAACCAGGAATAATACCCATACGTACCATTAAACTAGGTTTTTCGTTATAAGTACTTGAAAAAAAATTCGATTACCTATAATCTTGCTGGCGGTGAGTCTTTTAATCTCGCCCATGTTAGGAAAGCAAGGTGAGATGAAATCCTCAAGAACGAGCGCTCCACAAGCGTTAATTCCGGATGAAACTGTGCTGTAAGTGAAAGTTGATGTTAATCACAAGGGATATTGTGGGGCTCGGCCACAACGATGCTCATGTAATAGCATAGGAGTGTTCGCAAACTTAAGTTAAAGTGATTGAACTGGTGTTTGTGTGATGTTTATTTGTACATTTTTTAATTGAACTGCTTGCTTGTACAAACTAACTTTAGAATGGTTTCACAGATCAAACAGTCATGAAATAATATGTGACAGAGGACATTGAACAGGGGTATGGTCAAACTGCGGCTTCTGAGCCGCATGCGACTCTTTGAGCCTTTGATTGCGGCCCTTTAATGTTGCGCATGCAATAACTGCAAAGTTCAGCCAAAAAAACGTTGTTGAGAAATAACTGCAAAAAAGAAACAGACAGGGAAATATAACTTTTGAAACAGAATGGGAGGAGGAGTTTCCAATCATTGATAATGGAGGTAAACCTGTGTGTTTTATTTGTCCAACTTCCCTCAATCATTACAAAAATTAGTAACTTGAAACGTCATTACGAAGCTAAACACAAAAACTTTCCCATATTATCAGCCTTATTTCAAACAAGTGCAGCCCAGGTGGAGACACACAGTATCACCACACAACAATCATAATTTGATAGCGCAGCTTTCATTGTGAGTGAATAAATTCGTTTTT